>JAJMJJ010000189.1:0-30933 GCA_030568955.1 Geotrichum siamense (nom. inval.) | reverse complement strand
TATCTGATGTAAGAAAGGAGTCAAATATACGTATAAGGACAACAGCACATGAGGAGCCGATTCTACGAATGGAGTTAATTTTAAAACTTTTCGAAAGGATGCAAATTAATAAATGTAGAAAAATTAGTTATCACCATTCTAAAAGACGATATTCAGTTTGTAATGAAGTTGATACCACCCATAATTGTATGTAAGCAAAACCAATAGGGAAATTTACAATGAAATAAAATAATTGCAATTAACTTCAACTTGCTACATTCCGTATAAAAATATTCATCATGAAGGTATATTCATATGTTGGTTTCAAAGACATCTTCATGCTATCTAACATATGGAAATTGCATGTGCAATAAATGAAATAGTTGGTAACAAACAAGGTAATAAATACTGGTTAAAAAGCAGGGTTTCCTAAACGGGTAAATCCACAAAATCGATGTAATATCAAAAATAAACCAAAATTTAATTATTAGGAACTACCTCCCTTTTCTCACCCAAATGTCGGATACTTGAACTCACCCATAATTAAAGTTGCATGTGAGAAATGTCAAACTGGAAATGTTTGTAAAAATGAATAGAATCTTGCAAAAAGTTTGAAATATAATGCACTATATACTATTATTTGGCGAAAATTAAATTTTGGATTGAAATCAAAATAAATACAATTTTTTTTTCTCATCCATGATTAAACATACAATTATCTCAATTTTACACAATTACTAATATTTTTAGTGATGATATTAATAGGACTTAACTCACGAATTCCATACATTGTAATATTATCATATATCTGATCAAAATTGACCCAACTCCACAGTATGATAATTTCACAAATATATGATAAAATTGATTAAGGATATAAGGACTATTAATCAATTAAATAAACATAGCGAGTTGGTTTTATTGTTTTTTACTTTAATTATTAGGTAAGAGAGCTTTTTCAATATTAACAACGGGCACCTTAGAATTCCTAAAAAAAGCTTAATATGTATTAAATTTGGGCTCAATATTATTTCTTTTTACTAATACTATACATACCTTATTTCTGTTTTTTTCCCTATCGTCGAAGAGTTAAAATGGGTCGCTTCTTCAAATTGATTAAAAGATGTGATTGCAGTAATATATACCGATATAAAATTTAATGTCGGTTTCTACTGGCTCAAGAAAATACGACCCAAGCTAATACATCATATAAGTTTCAAGAAGTAATGGTACTTGTGAAGGTGTTCGGGTTGTGTAAGATTAAAAGTCTTGCAACCATTTTTTTAGACTCTCTTCCCAACTTGAGACAAGATATTGTATAAATTTGTAAAGGTGATAAAAAGAAATTAAATACTTGTCTGATCCCCAATAGAATAATGCATATTTGCAATATTATAGTCAGAATTTGGAAGTCGATATTGAACTGTGTCCCAGAAAGTGTCTGTCATTGTTGTAAAAAGAAGAAAAATTGGGGGATCTTTTTTTTTTTAGCTATATAGTGCTATGATAATTATGCAAGTTTAAGTAATGTTATATTTAAATTTTTGTGTGTTCAGAATTCTGAGAAATATCTGTTTTTATATAGATGTAAAATCGTTGCATTAGTTCAGTTGGAGACCTTACCCTGGGTCCAATTTCTTGAAGTAATCACCTTCTGATATTAGTTTAGCAACATTTGGAGCAAGATACCCATTCTTTGATGGATCTTGAGCCTTTCAAGAACCGTTCCCCATAATCATGATCATGTAGATATATCTACCAATGGTATTTGACTTTGCTACAAGACCCTCTGGCCTTGGAAGAAATAAGGATCGGTTGAAGTCCTCAAGGACATCATCTATTTTGGGTATGTGGGTTAGTTTTTATCTTCATGAGGGGGAACAAACAAGCAAACAACAAAGATAACCGTTGAAAAACCATATAAATAATTTATCCAGTGACTTCATGTGTACACACCTACGACTTTCTTTGTTGATCCATGCATTCAAACGTGTGTACTACTCATATGCATGGTATACAGGGTTGCTCCTGATCGACAGATTCGAAAAACTATATATGTAATTAACAAACCAAAAATTTAAAACCAATTAGTAAACCGTCTATATGAGCTCTAATTCTCAAGCATATGAAGATTCCCTCCCAAATCGAGGATCATTACTTTTCGTAAATCTGAACCAGCGAATGCTTACACGTAATTGCTCGGAAAAATGATACTATTAAAACATTTTATAGCTCTGGGTAGTGTAATTTTTCTGGATTATGGGGTAGTATCACCCTTCAAAATCATAGTTAAGAATGGCTTTCCCATTCATGAAATCTCCAATGGTGTGTTTTTGTAGTAGAAACTTCATTTCAAGACGGATTTGCAAAAAAAGAATAATTTTAAGTTTGGGTTTAACCTTGAAAATAAACGTTTCGTACAGCAAACGGTTTAATAGCCCTAACCGGGAGAAAATTGCGAAAAGACCCACTTTCTACTACTATAACGAGAGAGACGGGTCGGATTAATATAAAACAAAACAAAACAAAAAAAAAATCTTGCTTTTGTGTTTATATAATGTTCTGTTATATGGATTAATATATATATTTAAGATAGGAAGAACCATGGTAGCAACCATAATTAAAGGTGCAAGTAGAGGCATGTAGCACGTAATCGTTCGTTCAGGTCTTAGCCGTGAAAAACCACATCGTCACAGAATAAGTGGCCGCTAGTGGGTCTTTTCACACCCTGGTGCTGAGCAAGTGGATAGCAGTGTTGCAAAAGGGGTGATAGGTTAAAAAGTCGAAAAAGAAGAAAGTGTCAATGCCGCTTTTCGGAAGTCATCAAAAAGAATAAATTTTGTACACAGAGGGAGGTTTCATTTAGAGGTAGGTAGATATGTATCAGACGTAATAGTTTTTATTTTATAAAATAATGATATGTATGAACATGAAAAATAGGAATAAAAAAAAGAAACAAAGAATTTAAAAAATCATTAACAGAAATGGGGTTAGAATTTTCCAAGAGTTTTCTTCCACCAAGTCTTCTTTTCAGGAATGGTAGCATCAACTTCTTGACCATCTAAAGTCAAACTACTCTTAGGTTCATCTTCAGGACTCTCATCCACATCACCTCTTCTACCAGAGAAGAGATCAATATTTTCGATTTTAATGTAAGTGGTCTTGAAATACCATTTGTAGCCAAAGTACAGGACGAAGAAGAGAGGAAGGAGGATGTAACCAACAATGAAGTCAGCGACACTGAAAGGTGAAAATGCAAACCAAGATTGGATCAATGCAAGGAAAACGTTGGAAATGAAACCAAACCACATGTTGAAAGGATAAAACATGGAGCAGTAAGGCAGATCCGCGGCAGTAAATCCATGTGCATGCCATGCCTTACGGAATCTAATATGAATGAATGAGATAGACGCCCAGACAATAAATGTAGAAACGCCGGATAGTGAAACAATATAACTGTATGCTTGAGAAGCACCGCTAGAAAGATTAAGAAGACAAAGAGAACCAAATGCGTTGGTAAAAAGAATGGCGTATACTGGAACACCACGTTTGTCAGTCTTACCCAGGAATGCAGGAGCAGTGCCATCTTGAGCCATGAACAAAATAGAACGTGAACCAATATAAACGGCAGAGTTGCAAGCAGAAAGACAAATTACAATGATAAAGGCGTTAACTAGATTAGCACCACCTTCCCATCCGGCTCTTTGAATAGCAATAGTCATGGGAGACTTAAGGACACGGGAAGAACCACCAAGAAGATTGGGATCATTGTAGGGAACACAGAGGCCAAAGAAGAAAGCACAACCCATGAAAATAACAATGATACGGAAAAAGACTTGACGGACAGCAGTAGGAACAGCCTTTGCAGGGTTTTTAGTTTCAGTTGCTGCAATAGCGACTGATTCAACACCAGCATAGTAAGTAGCGCAGTAAACAAAAACACTAGCAACACCTCTGAAACCATCGGCAAATGCACCAGGATTGTTCCAATATTGGAAACCAAAAGCAGGTTGACCTTTAACACCACCCGAAGCGTAAATAATAGCAAAGAAGAAATAAGCAAACAAACCAATAATTTTGATTAGAGCCAACCAAAATTCAGCTTCACCAAAGGATTCAACGCCTAACATTTGGAAACTTGTAAACAGGGTCCATAATATGAGGAACCAACCCCACAAAGGAACAGCATCAGTCCAGTAAGAAATAACAGAAGCTAAAACATTATATTCATTTGCCAAAACAGTAACCCAAATAATGAAATAATTCCAACCCATAGCAAAAGCAAAAGCCTTGTCAACAAATCTTTCACCTTGCTTAATGAAAGCACCACCAGTAGGATAGAGAGTAGTAATTTCACCGACAGATTGAGTAATAGAGAATGCAATCATACCAATAACACCAAAACCAATAATAAGAGCAGCAGGGCCACCATTAGCCAAGGCACCACCAGTACCGACCATTAGACCGGGACCAATGATACCAGCTAAGGCCATCATGGATAAATGTCGATTTTTTAGCGCACGTTTCACACCTGATTTAGGATCATATTGTCCATTTTCCAAGTCAGGTTGACCAAGATTAGAAGCAGTATCTTCTAACACAACTGTTTCAGGTTTTGCCATTTTTTTTGTTTTCTATAATAGATACATGCGTTGAATAGAAGATGGACGTAAAAGATTAATATTAAAAAATGAAGGAATGAAAGAATAAAAAAAAAAAAAAGAACCAAAGGAAGGAGGTGGTCGAATATAAATACATCATCATTTTTTCCCCTACCGGGCGGCAAAAAGTTATCGATCACGAATTCTTCAAAAGTTGGGGGATAAAAAAACATATTTTCTTTTCACATCATGCTCTGAAATTTTTCATTACCGGACCATAAAAATAGATGGAATAAAAAAAAAAAAAGGTGAAAAACAAAGTTCGGAAGTTAAGCGCATATCACGGAGGATATATTCCTATTTAGGTAATTTTCTGTTCTTTATCGAAAAAAGTACAAATACATTTGTAACTATACCAGACATTATTACAAACGTACTACACATTAGAGATAGACGCAATGGATTAAGCCATATGAACATTGATGCTAGACGAGAGAGTAAGAGAGAAATGATTGATTCAAGGTGTATCTAAGTATTAACCGCCGACTGTTGGTGTTGTATTTGTAAAGAATAGTTCCTACATAGACATTTACATGTGGATACATTTCAACATAATGAGCTCCAAAATCAAGATTTCGCCACTTGCAAGATAATTTTACATTCCCGACCTTCCCATAGATTTCAATCACACCAGTTCAATTAACACAACTATCCACACCTAAAATGGCTTATCTTCCAATCCCCCATGTTACAGGTCTTTTCATTCTTACATAATCACTTTATCAATATCACCTCAGGGTGACAAAAAAATGTTCTCAAAATCTTTCCATCGCTGATTTTGTTGTTTTCTTCATAAAAAGAAAAAATAAAATTTATTTTATCGACCGTTGAACCCACTACATAATAGTTATTATTATTATTATTATGGCACAGCATTCACTGTTATTACTGCTACTATAATGCTACCAAGTGTTGATCTCATAAAAATAATTAAAATTTCGTGACATCCACCCATAATAACTGTTACCAACCCTTCAGTTGCCTTGGTCATAAATTACCGTCATCAGCATCAAATCACATGGATTAATCTCTATCGACAAGTAGCCACAACCAGGAAATTCAGTAAATTCTTCACCACTACATTGTACTACATACTCATCTGCTGTATTATCTATGATAAATAAATACTAGTATATAAAATAATAATAATAAACAATAAGTTTTGTATTACTTACTCAAGACTTAAATCTATGTCATGTAGTAGGAAGCCACAATAATTACGTTAAAAAATTAAAGTCGCTTAAAATACATTCAAAAATTAATTATCCTGTTTAACCGCCGCCCATTTTGAACCAATCAACAATATTCATTTGTTTCCTCCTCTTCTTCTCACCACCCCCATTCCTACCCCCACACATACACCCTCACTTACCATGCACTCCACTTACTTGTATGTTTGTTTACGGTAGTGAGTGTGAAGATGAGTACAGGGAGAGCGGTGTTAAGTTAGATTAAATAGCAAGAGAGAAAATGCTGACACTTGAATTTACCTACTATGTACAATAGATGTCTTTTTTAAACATTTGATTATATGGATTAAAACATTTAAAATAATAATTAAAGAATTCAAATAAACTGCATACACAACAATTGTATTTATCAAAACCATCTCTAATTAACTTGTCCATTTACATACATTCAATTGGTACAAGATGGTTTCTTAACAATTACCATCGCAAATCCGACTACTTTTTCCCCTCACAAAACAAGAACCATCCACTTCCTTCCTTTTCCCAATGCCAAAAACAAATATGCCATTTTTCTTTCTTCAATTATAAGCTACATATGAAATGTCAATAGATGTAATGCCATTTTACATTAATAGTGAGTGGTGTTCCACAATATTTGTGATTTTAGGCGGGTATTCACGTATGCGCGCGTCTATTATACTATTATCTCATTATTTTTGACTCCATATATTGTATTTCTTTGCTGTTATTTTACAAGCTCATAGTCACGTAGTTTGGCCTTCAAACAATTTCTTTATTTACTTGTGTGTACGTAAAAAATTAATTAATTATATGTATTTACATTTGCAAATGTAACAAGGGTTTGTCCGATCAAGAAACACAAAAAAAACAAAAATAATCGTTCTCGCCATTGGCGAAAACTAAATATCACTCTGTATTAGTAAAAAACTTCCAAGGTAACTACCTATCTACCGATGTATTGATCTACCAATACAGAGCCCAAAGTCAAAGAACAACAACAAAAAAAAGAGATTAATCAACACAGCTTACAGAAAAAATGCCTAAAGACTTAACTATAGATAACAACAACAAAGCCAAATAAACCAAAATCTTGAGAATTTCATAAACTAATTATTATCATATCTTATGATTCTATATGCCTTAATAAAAAATAAACACGAGATAAAAAACAGACAACGCATATACATACACAAAAAAAAAAAAGAAAAAAAAAAACACAAACGCCATTTCCCTAATTATGGTCACACGAGTTTAAAAAAGAACTTTCCCGATAGACCAACGTAATCAAAGTGGATTACTATTATAGTCATCAAATTCGTCTTTTAATGAAATTCTATTGGATTAAAATTAAAAGAGACTCAACATAAACAAATTTTTTGCTTCACTATCTCAAATCGTTAACAATGTATTGTGGTTTTGAAAGATATTGTCCATTACTAAGTTGCTGTATTCTACAATGATTATTTTTAAAAAAAAATATAAAAAAAAACTATTCCAACAAAAATCACTTGCCTATTCCGTATTCCCTCCCCTACAAGACACATTATAATAATCCACCACACCAGAGAGAACATGTGTACATCTACTATATACGACTACTGCAACTTTAAAACAAAAACAATAAAAGTAGAAAAAAATGAGAATACATTTAAAATAGAATAATTTTAGTTTTAAAAGACGAGAAAGGGTGGTTACTTAAAATACCCGCCCTGCTATAATAATATAGAAGTCAAGAAGTTCAAATTAGAGCTCCAAAATAACAAAAGAAGAAAAAATATAATTTAAAATTTGTATATATATACTAATTACACTCTATTTTATGACTTGTAAATGTATATGAACATTTGAATCTAAACAGTACTAACAACATTTTTCTTCCCTTAATTATTGCTGTTACAAACTTTCCCCCAAACACCTTTATTAAGTTATCAGCAGTTACAAAACGTGAAACACAATTACAACGTATGCTTTTATTTCATCTTTTTCAACATTTAAAAACTTGTTTAAAAGAAAAAAAAAATACTAACTCACTACACATAATTATGTGTCAAAATCTTCAATATCTTTTCTGTTTTTATCAACATGATACTTGATTCTCGACAACTGCAAAAGTCACTCTAAACTATATCAATTTTTTGGTGTGCAAAAGAAAAAAAACCTTTCAAAGGAAACGAATAAAACAATTAACATTATTTTGAATCAAGAATTCAATGACAACTGTTAAGTGCACGACACTTTATTCTTTCTTATACCAGATTAACGACAGTATATTCTATTCCAAATTTCACCAATTATAAAATTATGTTTTATTCTTTTCATTTTTAAAAAACACATCTTATTTATTTTTGTAATGAAGTCAAGTGCAACCCAATATGAAAATTATCATTGTTATATTGTTGCTACCAAATATATCTTGAACACATCCATTTAATATGGCCAGATTAACTGCAATACATACTCCAAAAAAAGAAGAAAAAAATAGAGAAACAAAATGTAATAGATTATATTACAATTGCAATTATTATTATCCATCCGAATTCAACTCATGGACTTCCAGACCAGCACACACAAATCCCCCAAAAAAATGATTCCTCAATTTATTCTCTATGTCAAGCAACCAAGAAAAAAAAAACCACTTGCAGATCATATTACTTCTTGTTCATAAAACTTTGCAAAAGAAAAAAAAATAAGGAAAGAAAATAAAAATATTTGAATTCATTATAAATACCGACTCAATAAGTCTGCCAAATTTCCAGCAGCGAAAAGATGTTTTCTTGTAAATCCTTTTTGTTTTAAAAACTATTTTTTTTTATGAGGACAAATTACCAATCAACAAAATCAAACCATGCTAGATATTTCTTTCATCAATATAAGGCCATACCATAATGTCGCACACTTTCATATTTTTTCTATCTCTTTATACCATTTATAAAAACAAAAAAAACAACAACAAATTGACATTCCAAAACCAAAAATTTAATATATACATTTGGAATTATTTCAAATAATTAATTTTGTACTCAAGAAAATGAGGGAGAGTATGTATATACTTTTTTATTTTATTTTATTTTTTTTTTGAGATTTTTTTTTGTCTGAGAGTTTTACTCTTGTTACACATATATACTCTAAATATGAAAGGCTGGGATATATTATGGAATCATTGCGAATCATGAGTAAAAACCAGATGTATTGTGGTAGGTATGATATAGTAAGGATGGTAGCGCAGGGCACTGCAAAAGAATGTATGGATAGAAAATGCTGAAATAATTGTGCTCTAGCTAAGTTCGAACCAGGCACTGGGATTTGGCATACCCCCAACAGGCCGTCAATTGGAAGTTGAAACCTGTTTGTAGTACCACTGTACCATACTGCCAGGGTATTAGGTATAAAGGTACGTATGTTTTTATTTTTTCTAGTTATATTACGATGCCATGTGTTGACTTTTGTATTACGAAAAAGAATGGGGTTACCCCCAAGTTTAATTTCCTGTTTAGGAATTGAGTTGGGTTCTCACCTCAAAGAAATATCGAAAAATATATAGCTCTTGGTATCTCTACTTTCATGAGGGTTAACTTGAATACATGGACATAAAAGTTACATAATACATAAAAGTCGTATTTAAAAAGTATATCAATAAATTTTTGTTTGATTTATTTATTTAATTTAAATTTTTTCTTTTTTAATTTTAACCAACTTGAGATGTTTCAACCAGTTTAATAAAGTTCTCAATAATATCAATAGATTCAAAAAATCGTTTATGACCTGGCCACAATTCACTTTGAAATTTAATTACTTCTAAAGCACGATCAAGGGCAGCTCTTGATTTTTCTAGTCCTCCAAACATCCCTATTGGCCAATAAGGGTTGTCTTTGGGTAGAATAAAGGGTTCCACGCCTAGTTGAGGGAAATTTCGAAAGTCCGGGGTAATGTTACCAATAGGGAAATTGATCTTGTCTCTGGTAAGAAGGGTTTGCCAGATCAGTTCGGATCCCATAATCATTGATGTGGCTATAAGGCAACAAGATGCTAATGGTGGATAATGTTTCCATGATTCTTTTGTTCCTTTTTGAACAAAACTGTCAAATAAATGTGAGGCCCATAGTAACATGAAATAGCAATTGGCAGCTTCGGCCGATTTGGGACCATTGCGTCGTTCTTCCATTTGTTTTGATGTAACCACCTTTATTAATGCTATTTCTTCTACTCCTGCTCCTAACCCAGTAAATAAATAAAACAAAAATGGTCTTGCTCTGACATGATTGTAGAAGAGTGTACAAAGTGACAAGGATCCAATTGCCATCAAAACTGGACCACCAAGTGTCATATCATGGTCAATATCTGGTAATTTATGAAACAGTGCCCTTATTCTGAATGGAATAGATTGTAATACTGCTGTATTGACCTGATCATTCATTCTAAAAGAATGTGTCAACAAATTAGCACAGACCACATAGAGTACAGTTGGACAGTACATTTTGGAATCATCATTATCCAAATCGTCATCATCACTAATTCTTAACAAATCTCCATCAATATCATGCCAAAACACACATTTAAAATCCCAATCAGCAAATTGATTATTGAAATAATAATCGTCTACCGGCATGCAAATGTCACCATTGAAGAATGGTATTAAACGTTTATTATTTTTTAATATTGAAATTTGTAATTGTAATTTCCATAACTCCCAAATGGTTCGTATATGTGATTCACGTAACATTAATTGCCGAGGGGATAGATTGCGTAGTACATTTTCAGCATTGATACTATCATTAGTTGTGGCAAAATATTTTTTTTCTAAATTGTGTTCTTTACACAATTTTATTGCTTCTTCAACTGTACTTAGTCCTTGTTGTGCCTGTGCCCCTTCTGTACAAGAATATGCCATTCCAATAAGAAGAAGACTTTTGACTAAAAGTGCAGGGTAGAGTAGTTTTCGATGCTTTTCAAATTGTGCAATCCAATAAAAAGTGTCACGTTGATAGGGATGAATATTTAACTTTTCACACATTTCATCGGTAGCAAATCTACAAGCAACTGAAAACATAGCATGTAAAAAACCAACATCTGAATGAATCGAAACCACATCCAATATTTCATGTTTTGGTAGGAGATAATTATGGTTAGGATGATAGTATTCGTAGTAAAGATCAATGTAATAGGTAATAATTTCCGTCGAAGGTAAATCTAGCTCTAATGGAACATTATCTTTAAGTTGCCATAGTCTAACAATTGGGGATTCCTCATTGAAATTATCACCCGATGATTTTAAACCATCGATTTGTTGTTGTAATTGATTGATATTAAATTGTAGTTCACCGATTAAAGCACGTCTTCCTTCTTCTTCTGGTAAGAAAGATTGTCCATTATATTGTAGTAAAGGTAGCTGTGGAGGTTGAATAGGTTGATTAGGTGAATGTGTAGGGCCATGATGAGGGATATGTTGTAGTACCTGATGTGGAATGATATGATCAAATTGTTGTAAAGCGGCGGGATCATGAGAGTTAACAAAAGTATTGCTGACTGAATGCAAATTAGGTGGATGATGTTGAAATTGGGAGTGATAATTGCTTTCATTAGGAATAGATGCAGATATGGGGGTTTGAGTTGCTATGGACTGATATTGATCTTGATGTTGAATTACTATTGATGCAGGAGGAAAATGTTGTTGAATAGGCTGTGGTTGATGTTGCTGTGAGGAAGAAGAAGGA
This sequence comes from Geotrichum siamense (nom. inval.), assembly GCA_030568955.1. NCBI lineage: Eukaryota > Fungi > Ascomycota > Dipodascomycetes > Dipodascales > Dipodascaceae > Geotrichum > Geotrichum siamense (nom. inval.). The sequence goes on along the minus strand of JAJMJJ010000189.1, from coordinate 19,371 downwards.
AGAGGAATTAGTTGTTGTTGCGAGGAAGAAGGAAGAGGTATTAGTTGTTGTGGTTGTTGATGATGTTGTTGTTGTTGTTGTTGTTGTGGTTGTTGATGTTGTTGTTGTTGATGTTGTTGTTGTGGTTGTTGTTGTTGTTCCTGCTGTTGTTGATGTACTACTTGATTTGCTGTTTCTCGCTTCTTTTTACTTCTATGACCCCCTCTATTTGATTTAACAAATACACAAGGAATATCCAGCTGCTTACAGTTTCGACAGATATGAACGCCATCACATTTAATTTTTCTTTCTCGACAATTCAAACAAGCTCTTCTCGAAACTGATCGTATAGGTTTTGTGTATAAGTCTTTTGATAAATTGATTCTAAACTTTTGATGAAGTGGACTTTCATTATTTTGCATTTTATTGACATTTGAAAAAACAACAAAAAAAAAAAAATTATTTTTCATTCAAATGATAATAAATAAAAAAGAAGAAGAGAAAGACTGGTGGTGATTTATGTTAAGAATTTTGAAACCAATGGTGTATTGATCCGATTAATTTCTGGTAGTTGGGAAATGGGCTAGATTTCTTCCAAAGGTTAAAAAAAAAAAATAAAATAAAAAACAGACAATATGAACAAGGACTAATAAGACGATTATTAGATTTTACCTAAAGAACCAAGAAAATGATGATAATACAGGTGGTGGTTGTGTATTAAAAGAAACAAACAAAAAAAAATGCAAAAAAGGAAACCCCGAAATCCCCATTCTTATTGTTTTTAGCCCTGCTTTGCTGCAGCAGCATTAGTCCAGATTAATTACATAGTACATAGTACCTGTGCTCAATCTGGGTTCCACTTTGGGATTAAGTCTAGCACGGAAAAATTGTAATTACCATAATTGGCTAGAGTCAAAATTCCATGTGTCAGTGCAAGGTACAGTACATATATGCACATATTTGGTTCCGTATACTATAGGTGATACATAAATAGAATATCCACCACAACTCGCTACATCGTCATTCTTCATGTACATCGGCAAAAATCATGTACAACATTAGCACTCTGAGGCGAAATCTTTTGTATCAAACCCTTGCCTGCCACAACAACAGGTTTGGAATAGCTGAATAAATTTCCCAATTGGGCACAGCATGAAAAAACACCTCATGAAATTAATCAGCTAGCAGTGATGAACATCCGTGGAGCAAAGCCCACCAATAGAAATGTGGCATTGAAAGTATGTAGGGAGGGTTAAATTCAGTTTTCTCTCTGTAACATCGTCATTTTCAATGTTCTTCATCACCAATGTCAACAACTTGTTGGCGTTGACTCAACAGTTTCCTATTTAATGGGGGGTCAGTAAGCCATTTTGGTGTTTTTAGAAGAAACAACGAACAAACCATTTGAAGCTACAGATGTCCCGAAATACAACGTAGCTACTATAGTTAGCCAAATCATCATCATTATCATCATCAAAATTGAGAGAAATGGCACTTTTCTGATTTTCATGCACACCATATTCAACCAGAACCTCGTTTAACCAATCGTTTGAATTGCTGATATCTCTCTCTAGCAACATACTTCATTGGTAGATACATGCTGTCTACATACTTACATACCTGCCTTACAATGTTATGAATTGACCCTGGTAATGGCTATGGTGATGAAATACGAATAGCATTTCGATATCTCTGTGTGAGAACGAATCGAAATAGAGTTTACTATTTAGTGGGTTAATGCTGCTGCTACTGTCTCTACCGCCTGTTGTCTCTTTATAGAGCGAACTAGTAGAAACTAAAATAAACTTTTCACCTTTTTTTTTTTTTTATCTTGGTGATTGGATCTAGTCCAGTTTCTCCTTTATTCTATTATTACTAGTGTGTTATACTATTGATACCATAGTATATATATATATAGGTGGGAAAGGGATTGTCTTTTTGTTTTTTTTTGTTTTAATATTTAAACCACATATGAATGGTTCAACTGCATCATCTAATCCTCCATCGGCTGCAACAGCCCCAATGCACAACCAACCAATTGATGAATATTTCTCAATTTTGACTCAGCAGGAAGATAAAAAGCATGTTCGATCATCGTCATCATCTTCATCGTCTTCTTCGTCTGTAGTGATAGGCGGTCATGATTGTATTGGTGGGAAATGTGGAAGGCCTGAAAGGTACAGGAAAGCACACAGAAAGTCGTGTTCAGAACCAGTGGTACCGTTTCAACAACAACATCAGCATCAACAGTCGAGTGGATTACTAACGCCACCATCTTCAACTGTTACTCAGCAGTATAGCAACATAGCAACTCATATCCACTCAAATGCCATAATACCCCCTCTTCACATGATGGACACAGGGTCTAATAAAATTACTAATAGTACAGAGAGGAAAAAATCAAGTGGCTCAACAAAATTTAGAGAATTAAGAAATTTGGCCAGCATAGATGATGCGTCTTCTTCATCAACGATAGGCCTGGTTAGGGTCGAAACTCCTCCATCAACTCCTTCTTCATTACAGCACGATTTCCCTACTAGCAGCACTAATACTACCCGCAAATCTCCTCGTCATTCCCATTTTCCTCCCAACAACAATAACAGCAATTATGTAACCTACAACCCTAATCGTCGTTCAAGTGCTGACTTTTCTTCTCTATCTCTTCCAAACTCTCGTCTACCTTTGAAAAAAATTCAAGGAAATTCTAGTACTCAATGGCCCGAAATTAATAATCCTAGATCTGTCCCTTCCACATTATTGAATCGCCGCATCTATTCGGAAGGTTCCCCCAAAAAACTTATCACTACTCCTACTAATAATTATTCTCAAACTCAAGAAACACCTATCCATTCTCCTTCTCGTTCATCCTCTTTTCCATCAACTCCAAAAGTTTCGGGTCTTCCTATTCCAAAATCCAAAAAGAAAGTTTCGTTCGCTTCAAGAACTCTTATTTATGAAACTTATGATTCTTTACAATATAATAGGAAAAATGAGTTTGGTATCGCTGATATAAAATTGGGTTGATTTTTTTTTTCTTTCTTTCTTTCTTGCATATTATTATTTTTTTCTCTTTCATTTTTTGTGTGCTGTACAAAATAATTTCATATATATATATATATATATATATATGTACCTAAAATATACTGGTATATACATACTATTGTCTTAATGGCATATAGTAAATATATAATTTAAATAATCATAATATTTAAAAAAAAAAATAAAACAAAAAACAGAGTAAAACATATATATCTTTTTAAATAATTCCCGAATCCAACAGTGATTTTTGAATAATAGTATCCGTAACCGCCGCAATAACAAACTGCATTGAATTCGTATCGGTTGCTCTCGTATTATAAACATAAATACTTCTTAATGTATTTTGATTTTTAGACAAGAATAATGCTTTGAAAAATGCAATAATACTTTCCAGATCTCGAGGAGAGCCTGTATAGGAGTCAAAATATTTGGAAACGTCACGATGTGTTATTTTGCGTTCAAGGACATCTATTTTGTTAAGAAATAGAATGATGGACGTCGAGTTGAACCATCGTGAATTGCAAATGGAGTCAAAGAGGTTGAGAGATTCTACCATTCGATTAGTCCATCCATCTTCATAAAGAACTTCATCAAATTCACTAATGGCTGTAATAAAGATTAGACATGTGACATCGTCAAAACAGTGAATCCATTTACGTCGTTCACTACGTTGTCCACCAACATCAAACACCTTAAACTTCTTGTTCTTGATATCAAAGACCGTTTCATTGATTCCTGTCGTCTTGATTCGGGCATTAAGAATGTCGTGGTTGGTGACTTTGTAGGACGGCTGTGCATACTCAAGAATTTTATCAAAGAAATAGGACGCGTTCACTTCAAGTTGAAATTCGTTCGCTCGCGAATACGTAGTCGCAATACCTCTATCCGTTTTCCATAACAAATTAATAGCCTTTGCAACTTTGTCTTTTGAATAATTCGAATACTTGATCAGCGCTTCTTTAGAACTTCCGGCTTCATCAATCCCTCCGCCATCTCCAATCCATGGCTTCCCGTAATCAATCACATAATCATGTAACGTATTATCACCAAGCTGAATCAAATCCTCTTCATAGACTCTATAGGGATCTGTATTCATAACCACCTCCTTTGCCTCTCTTAACTCCGAATTCCCACAATCACTCTCCAACTCAATATTCAGCTGCTCAGCAGCAGAAATAAGAATCTTCATACTCTGCACCGTATCTGACCAAATAACTCTTCCATACTGCACTAATTCTTCTTGTGAAAACCCATTGCCATGTAGTAGTTTCATTTGTTTTAAAACTGTAGATTTTCCTGATTCCCCAGCACCTAATAATAGAATTTTGATAGCTGTATCTTGTCGGTTACGCGCTAATGATAGCCCTGATTCGATTTGTTCGTTACGTGCCTTGATCCATTTGCTACGTTGATTGTCGACAGAAGGATATTCTGTGACTGATTCGACGCTCATTCCACATCCCATTTTTCGCTTGGCTAGATTATTTTATATATTTATATATACCGTGGGGTTGGTCGTCCTTGCTGATAGTTATTGTGCACTGACTATATACCGAACTCAAGGTATCATACACACATATAACTTTATAATAAATAAGATAGGGGGTGATATAGACCTAATTATGAGATTCTGTGATTCTTCAGCAATAAGAGGAAATCACCAATTTCAGATAGAGTAAAAAATAAATAACCCAACCAATACTTGATTTGTGAAAACTATCACCAAGAGATATAAACAAAAGAAAATAGAGAGAGAGAAAAAAATATATAAAATAAAAAGAGAGAAAAGGAGACTGGGGATAATAAAAATTCATGAAATGAGGCAACTGCAGCACATCACTGACAGAGATAGAAAAATCTGAATATATTTTTACGCTTTAGTCTTGTACTAGTACCTTCAAGTGTTGGGTCTGTTCATTGTTTATGTGTTTCAAAAGTTGGAGCCTAACCATTTAGGGTATAGAACTGTTTGAAATTAGGTGGTGCTACACCCAAAATTCTCACCTTAGTACCATAACCTCTTAGATCTAATAGTAGAATAGTATCACCACTCTTATATAATTTTCATTGCACTATTTGGACAGTTACAAATTATCAAATCATCGCTGATCTTCGAGACTGACACGAATAAAGAATTTAATCGACTTCATGATCATTATCACCATCAATTCGCCAACTAACAAAACATCTCTATATACCTGGGTATGTATATATACATACCTAGATATGTACATATTGTATGCGGTAGGGGTACTACACACATACACTTGTTGTATATAACATCATTAATTCCTTAACTATCCTCACCCCAAAGTAATATATCGTTGATATTTTCACTTTTCGAATCAGAAGAATTAGAATCAGTATCTTCTAAATTTTTCTGTAAAACTGAATCCAACAGTTGTTCAACTTCAATCCATGCTTGGTATCTTTCTTTTGTTATTTTGTCATGTTCAAGAGTGAGTTCGTGTTCTTTTTCTAAGGACCATATTAATCGCCGTTTAAGTGATTCAAATACTTGTTTAAGTTGAGGTATTGTGGGATTAGGTATTGATCCATCTCCTCGTAGTATACTTTGTGTGGTGGGACCGAATATTTCATCATCTTGTTTGGGTTTAACTAAGTTCTTTGCTTTGATATCCCCTCCAAACGGCCTATCGGTATTCCCTTCTAATGGCGGGTTCAGCATTTTAAGTAACCCATCATCCATTCGTTTAATCCTCAAATAAAATGAATTTTCTTCTCTTTCATCATTTTCCCAGGTTCTTTTTAAGGAATTCGGAAAGTCGGGTTGTGCATCTTTGATAGGATCTCTATCTGATCGTACCTTGCCATCAAATTTGGCAATTTTGAAAACTTCAGTCTCATGAACCGTTCTTAAATGCTTGCCGAGTGCATCAGATCTTGTAAAACTTCGTTCACATTCAGGAACGGTACAATAGAATGGTTTTTCACCCGTATGTGATCTCATATGTGATACAAGGGCAAACCTTGATGGTTGTGCAAATCCTTTCCTTGGACATCCAATCCATTCACAAGAATACTTAGCTCGTCTCAGCCCAAAATGGTCCATGTTAAGATGACTAACGAGGGCAGGAAGTGAAGGCAGCGTAATATTACAACCTTCCCATTTGCACAAAAACGGCCGCGAGGAAGGATCTTCTTCACGCGAAGGACTTCCGGGAAGACTTGTAAATGAATCCTCGGATATATCGGAGAGGTTTCCAGTGTCTGTTGTAGCACTGTGTGGAGTAGCTTTTGGAGCAGCCATGATGCGATGATGGAGATGGTTAATAAGGAAGTAAATGGCAGATGGTAACTTTACTTTCCAGGTCAAAAGAGAGAAATCACCCAAACCCTGTTATGTGAGTGATTAGTCAGATGTAACAAAAGAGGATTGTATGCACCTGAAATATGTCATGTGAGTAAAAAGAGTTTTTTTTATTGGTTTTTGGAACCCGCCGTTTTTGAAATGCCGGCAGGACAGCGGGGGATTCCATTTGTCTATTGTCATGGAGGCATGTAAATATGTACAGGTGGTGTCAGCTCTGTTGAAAACGAGCTATGCCTGTCGAATAATTCGAGTAACGAAGAAAGAAAGAAAAAGCTGTAGAAACATGTGTATGAAAAGAGCTATTAATTTGCGTTACTAATTTGTATTAAATAAAACATAAATAAGCAATTTTGTCCTAATTTTTTTTCTTTTCTTTCTTCCCCCTACTACTACTACTACCACCCAATTATTTACCATCCCCTATCATCCCCCCTATTTTATTTCTAATTCAACACATTACTGCTTAATTAAAAATGGAAGGTTCTGATATTTTTAAGTTAATTCTTGGTAAGTGTGATGTTTCACTCTTATTTTGCTGTTGGTACTAACCTTGTTGTTCAGCTTTTCTTTTGCCTCCTCTCGGAGTCTTCTTAGAAAGAGGTTGTGGAATGGACCTGCTTATTAACGTTTTATTGTGTTGTTTGGGTTGGTTCCCTGGTGTCATTCACGCCTACTACATCATCTTCAAGTACTAAGTTTGGTCATATTATTATCCAATTTTGTTACAAATCTCAGCTAGATCTTCTTCCCTTTGCCATATTTTAGACTATTTTTTTGGTGTCTTAGGGTTGAACTCGGTTTTTTAATTTTTGGTTTATCCTTGTTTTTATCTTTTTCTACATTTTTGATTCTGTTTTATATGAATAATAATGAGAGAGTCTTCTCTGTTCTTTAATATATTCTCTTATTTTTTTTTTTCTAATTTATTTTCTTCCTTCTTTCAGTATTTTCATTCGCCGTTCCATGGAAGTTCACTTTAAACATAAAGTTAATTCTGGACTTTATTTTACTATTTACATATTTTCTTTGCTATGAAAAAAAAAAAGAAAACTCTCTCTATAATGCCCTTCTTCTAACGGTTCTCTCTAGTCCTAAGCAAATCCATTATACTCCAATCAGGGGTTGCATTAGTTAATGGAATATTCAATTGATTCCTTCTTTCTATCGATTTCTCGGCTTGTTCTGGCATCTTTAATATTCTATACATTTTAGCTGCATTGTCCATAGCCATACTAGCACACAACCCACATTCAACAGTTGTAGAGCTTGACGGATATGATTCATAATAACTAGCTTCAACCCATGTCACTGCATCTTGTTTTTGACCTGTAGCCCACATCACTTCTGCAATATATTCCATCAACCTTGCTTCATAACATTGGTTATCAGGAATTTTAGTGGGACCTCTTTGCTTTTCACGCTCAGTTTCAGGCTCTCTTTTATATCTAACCGAACGTAAAGTGGAAAGAAAGACTTCAAGGGCTTTTGAAAATTGATGGGTCTGGGCATAGAATTTACCAAGTTCAATACTTGCATTATAGAGTTGAATTGTAACATGTTTGGATCGATTTGGAATAATCACATTGTAGTTGGTGCCACTAAGTGGAGTAAGTTCGGTTCGTGAATCGTTGGCTGTTTCGACGGCTTCGACAAACATTTGTTCAGCTGCTAAAGTATTGCCATCCAATAATTCGTATTTAGCTAACTGCACGGCAGCTTCACTTTTAAGATCTTTACTGCCCCATGGTAGATCATGGCTAGCTTTAAATGCGGCTTTTGCTTCATCTGAATTTTCCAACAACTCCATCAATTTACCAGCCCTAACCAACAGATCAGAGTACCCTTTAAACCATTCCGGTGACTTATTTCTCAAATCCAAAAATTCGCCAGTCTTTTCATCTTTTGTCAATACATCAATAGCAACTTTATAGGTTTTCAGCGCCGCATCCAATTTATTTCCAACTTCTAAATTAACTGCTTCACGAACCAGCGTTTTGATTCGAAATGGCCAATCAGAAGGAATCGACTGCTCTTTATCAGCTCTATCAATATCTCGGAAATAGAAAAATAGAATCGTTGAGGATGTTATAACATAAAAGAGGATAAGAGAAGTACTGAGATTTTTCGAAGCTCGTAAAATTTTAATTCCCATTGGATTGCTGATTTCTATCTTTTTGAATCCTCGTGTTTGTTGAAATAAAGGTCGTGGAGAAAAGGTAGCTGCCACACGAGGTACAGATCGACCAACAATAGGTCGTGATCTTAATAGAGATCTGGCAAACATTGATATGGTGAAGATTCCAGAATCAAAGTACTGAGAATTAATGGAAAAGAAGGAAACTTTTTTCACTCATCGCTGAAATATTTAGCAATTCAGTAAATCACGTGCCAAATTCATTCTTACCAGTATTATAGACCGTTTGTATTTTACTATTTTCCTATATAGTACACTGTGATTGTGATCGTAAATTGGTATCAATTGTTTTTATTCTATTGCTATTTTGATTTACTTTTGTTTTATTTACTTCTTCTCCACACATAGATCTAGTTGTGTTTGACGTTCAATGTCATCTTCTGCTAATACTCAATCACAGCAAGAAATACGGCGGCAAAAACAACAACATGAACAACAACCAGATGAGTCCATTACAAAGCTAACATGCCTTCAACGCTTCTACCATTGGTTAATCTTGGGTAAATCTACTCGACTACAACATTATCACAACAATGACAATTATCAAAACAATAATTCTGAGAAAAATATCAAGAATTATCAAATGTTCCCCGGGAATTTGAGATTTTTGTTTGGTGGTAGAATGGCAGTATCGTATGGGAGACCATTGAACTTGATGGTATTTGGGATTATTATGGTGTCAGCAGGATTGTTTTTTGGGTTTTTGTATGTGGAAGAGTGATCTATTATTATTATTTGCCTCAATTGAGCCTTACTAACTAGTAGTTTGTGGTGATGAAGAGCTCCTTGGTATTGGCACAATGTTTCTCCAGCGATACCAATAACCTTTGCATGTCTATTTCTTCTATCTATCTCTTCTTTTATTAAAGCAAGCACTTCCAATCCTGGCGTAAGTTTTCAATTCCCCCTTCTTTACAACTACTTTTCTCAACTAAGTTTTTCATCAATCTTTAGATTCTTCCACGTCATGTCCACCCTACCGGCCATTCTAATCGTTTGCCGAAGGAATATAATATGATAACCTCGCTCCCTGGACCTTCTAACACAGTTGTATCTGTTAAATACTGTTCCACCTGCCGGTCCTGGCGAGTTCCTCGTGTCAGCCATTGTGGTATCTGTGATACTTGCGTCGAATTACACGATCACCACTGTGTTTGGCTCAACAACTGTGTAGGTAGACGTAACTATAAACAATTCATTGCATTTATTGCTTCAACTTTCTTATTGGGCTTCTATTTAGTTGCTTTAGGTATCTATTATATTATTAAACATTGGAAATTGTCCAATGTGGGATTTGCTCAAAGTTTGAAAAAAACTCCGGTAGGATTAATATTGGCAATCGTCGGGGTGATAGGATCATTATATCCATCGTTACTCTTGGTAGCCCATTCTTATTTTATGTGTACAGGAAGGTCAACGCATGAGTTTGTAAGTATATTGGAAAAAAAAAAAAAGAGAAATACTCATCAATATTTTATTGATAGTGTTTAAAAATAAACACTAACGCAAACATTTAGTTGAAAAATAGAGGACAGAAAAAAACTAATTCATTATCGTTCAAAATAGTATGTTCAAACTTATTTGAAATTCTTTTCAGACCAGATTATCCAAAGTATGTTAAAAAAAACATTTTTTTTTATTATCCTTAGTGATTCAAAACTAATTCAACTGTGCTATTTAGTTTCATTCAACCTCGCAAGCCCTACATTGCAGGCGATTCCAGATTCAAGCTCATGGACTCATTAATATATTCCAGTGATGAACACTAAGTTACACACAATTTGTAATTTAAATTGATAAATGCCCATTGATTCATACTTGAAGTATTCTCCAAACCACCACCACGATCTACCCAAAACATTATAAGATCAATTTCTTCGTTTCTTTAGTTTCAACGTTATTAGCATGTACCGTAATGGGTACACTAAATCCCAAATAATCACAATCCAATGTTTCATACAAAGCAAAAATACGTCCTGAATTATCAAAATGTACCAATTCTAGTAATGATTCCATTTCATGTTCTTTTTGTATATCTTGATCCTCCTCTTCTTCATTGTCATCAAGATTTTCTGATTCATTGGTAGATAAAGTAATAATTTCAAATCTTAGGCCATAAGCGAAACTTGAATTGGAACAAGTGAATTGAGGTGGATATGTAACAGGTATGACAAATTCGAAATGACACCTTTTCAATGCCATGGAATTTAGTGATACTTTCTGTATAGCCTTTGTTTTAACTTTCCCAACATCATCACCAGTAACGATTGATTCAAGAATAACCGATATATGTAAAGAAATAGAACTTTCGACAATAAATAAGATTGGTTCACCTAGTTTGTGGGACTGTTTTGAAAATGTAATTATGCAAATAGGGATCTCAGACTTGACAATTTTGTAGACTGTGTTTGAGGAAGGAGAAGTTAAAGGTAATTGATCAGAATGGTTGGAATAGGTATAAAGGGATGCAGACGAAGGTAATGGTTGACCATTAATTCTTTTACCAGAAACCAAAGATTTAGCATATTTCAAGAACTCAAACTTGGCTTGATTTTGTTCTTCCCTTTTCTCCTTCACTTCTCGACCTGATTCTCTCAATCCTCTATCCACCACCCACACCTTATCCAAATCATAGACCCGTTCTTCACTCTCACCCACAGGGGGCAAGACCCTAAACCCCACATATTTTTCCACCAACTCAGTTGGACTTTTCATCACCCCTACCACCAGCCTATACTCAATTTTCAACTCTTCATCTCCACAACTAGGCGGCAGATCTTGCGGCAACCGAAACTTGTAACTTTTACTAATTGGCAACTGTTCATTAGTAAAAAGTAAATGTTTAGACGTGGTAAAATATCCAGTTTTGCTTGGGAAATTGCCTTGAAGTTGAACGTAGCTTAATACCAAAGGTGTCGGTTGGATTTGTTGGTCTACAATGCCGTCGTTGTTGTGGTTGTTGTTCAATTTTTGGTACTTGAACGTGATTTTAGCACGAAGTTCTTCGCCTGCGCGTATTGTCGAGTTTTTAAATCTAATTGATGTTTCTATTGAGATCTGAGATGACATGTCATTTCCATAGTTGTTCACACACTCTCACATTCATTCATTCACTCAATCAATCAAATCCATGTAATAAATAACTAGAAAAAGGAAGGAAAGAAAGAAAGAAAGGAAAAGAGAAAATTTTTGATTCAAAAAGGCGCTTTCTTAAAGTTCTAATAATAATTATTATTTTTCTTTTTGGTTTCCTTTCGAAAAAAGGCTGTGACACTATCACACTCTACTGCCTACAGTACATACACATCCATCTATTAGGTACTACGTTCCTACATAGACAGGGCTCTAAGTATTTAGGTAGTTACTTAGGTAGGTAGGTAGGTCAGTATGACTGTTAAGTATGTACATAGTCAAGAGATCATAATATGGTAAATTCTTTCAACGGGTGAATACTATACCCTCGGCTTTTGAAACAGTTTAAGACACCGCCAGTACATTTACCCATAAAACCAAATCACGATCAGTCCATATACATTCACTGATCTATTACGTTTACTACAATAAACCTATCATAACTCTACGTAAACTAAATAAGTTCACAACACCCCTTTAATAGCAATACTTCTATCGAAAAATTATTTTTAAATGTGCTCTTCTGTGACTTCTAGTCATGTCTACTCACTTACAAATAACCCAGTATAAACCATCTGTATCTGATATACTCTATATTATGAAAATATGAAGCTCACAAGTATCAAATATTACAGAAATAAACAACTATATGTATACATCTACTACTGTTCTTCTACCACAGTAATAGTAATGTAGGTATATAGACCAAAATGATTATTCACAATCATGCTTTGTATCAATTACTTGACGATCTTGTCGACTCTCTTTCAAGAAAATCAGCAAACATGCTAACAAACCCACCAGATTCTTCAGATCTCACTCTTGGTGTCATTGATGATGGTGGTGCTCCTGATCTGGACAATCCTGCTTGAATCTTTTGTTCATCACTCCATCCCATATAATTTGCAATCAATTGTAACACCTCAAATTTTTTAGTGTCGGCCCGTGGTAAACTTAAAAATGAAATAAACAAGTTGGTAACAAGCTCTTTATCTACTTGATCACCTTCTGAATTCTTTTGAATCATCTTTAAAGCTTTAGTCAAATGCTCATTCAAAATTACTGCTTCATGCCTTAATTTTCCCATGTGAAGCGTTTTCTCCTTAACCTCATTCTCTAATTGAGGAATTGTCGCTGCCTTTTCTTCAAGTTCTTTCACTCTATCAACATGTTTTCCAATTTCTTCTTTTAATGTATCTAGTTGTTTTTGTAAGGAATTGATTTTTCCCTTCAACTCATTGATTTCTGTCGCACTATTCTTTTTAACAGTATTAAGTTCCTCCTCTAATTTCACATTTGCTGCTTTAAATTCATCTCGCTCCTTTCTGGATTGCTCTGCATATTGAATTTGCTTTTGAAATTGATCTTCCAGTAAATTATTGTTTGATTCCATGTTCATTCGTGATGACCTTTCTCTTGCCAGTAACATCTCAAGTTCTTGTACTCTCTTTTTAAACTTTTCAGCATCTTCAAGTGCAGTTCTTTTTTCTTTCATCAAACTATCATATTTTGAATCCCATTGTCCAATACTATTTTGATACTCAGTTCTAACAGCAGAAAGATCTTGAGAAAGCGTATTGTTCTCATCACTCGCTAAATTCAACTCTTTTGTCACAGTTTCCAATGCTAGTTTGAGTTGTTGCTTCTCATTGTCAAAACCTTTGATAGATTCCCTACACTTAGCCAATTCAGCTGCATCAGTTTTTAATTTTTCACCCAGTGTTGATTTGATAACAGCTATTTTACCAAACAAACTCTGGTATTGCTCACTGATTTCTTCTTTCTCTTGAATAAGAATTTCTACTTTTGATTCTAATTCTTTCACTTTATCATTGCCATTGTTTACATCTATAGACTTATTCTGGAGCGCCTCTTTTTTTTCTTGCTCAAGTTGGTTTCGCAATTCTTGAATTTCGGTTTTATGCTTTTCTTGTTCTTGATCATATTTCAAATGCATCTCGGTCAATTGTAAAGTTATTGCTGCAACATTATCTATTTCGTCCTGTTTTTCAAATGTTGAATCTATCTGTTTTAAGTTATCTACTTCTTTTGGTGTCACTTGTAATTGTTCTGATGGTATAATCTCATTATTCGTGATTGATTGACCCTCGGATTCCGGATCTATTTCAGTAACAGGTTCTTGCGAAGGTTTCGTTGACGTGGCATTATTATTGTTATTATTGGATTTTGACTTTCGCTTTCCACTTGATTTTGACTTTGCCATTGTGAATTAGATTCTTATGCTAAGTTCAATCTTACGACGATACTTGATAATAGAAATATGTAAAGAAAAAAAATAAAAATATAAAATAAAATCTGGGAGGTGGGAAATCGAAGGGGAAAATGATGTAATAATATATGAATCAAGTCCTATCTCATTTGAGGTTGGATTCTAACCCTTGTTAAGGATCCTTGCTATGATGATCACTTTTTTTGCTCTCTCTTTTTGCTTTGTTAAATTATTCTATATCGCTTTAATTACATAGGAAACTTATTTGAAATAACCGTTTATTTATGTTATCCATCTGTGACGACGTAACACTACATAAGCCTTTAGACTAAGTACTAAGTCTAAGACCAAATTTATTTCAGAATTGAAGTTTTCAAGTTTTAGTCCCCATACAAAATCGCACTACACATATATTTACATACAATAAGATTAGGTTGAAAGAACGAACAATGAGTCGATCAGCAAGACAAGCTGCTAAGAAGAACAATCAAGTAGTAGTAATCTCCGATGATGAACCTGCCAATAAAAAGAAAATGTGAGTTGAAAGAAATGTTTCAATTCGAGTGATTGAATTAATCAAATATCCATCTTCTATATACAAACATTATAAACAGTGGCAAAACCATTCAACGCAAGACACGTTTGACAAATGCACGGAAATCCAATATCAATTTAGAAAGCAAACAACAAATTACCCCTACTGCCAGCAAAATCAGTAGGAAAAGAGGGAGAAAAGTTAATGTAAAGTCAGAACCAGAACCAAATAAACCGAATAAACGAACAAAACGAATAAAGGATGAACCAATTGACGAAAATCTACATTCCCCGACAATTCCAACGGCAAAAACAAGAAGATCCGTTTCTAATAAACAAACAACAAGAAGAAGTAGCAGGAATATTAAAAAAGAACAGGGAACTCCCATTGAAATCAGTGAAGATGATCCTTTAGAATCTTCCACCCAGAAGGAAGTGATAATTCCTAATGATAATGAAGATTATTTGAGCTCTGGGCCTGAAGACTTTGGTGATGGTGAAGATTCGGACTTTCAAGCTAGTGATGGTGAACCAACAGTTCTAGTTAAACGTGAAGGTAACCGAAGGTCAACTCGATCTAACCCAAATGGAGAATTACTCGTTCTTTCAGAAGATGAAGACGGTGAACAAGAAGCTAAGATTCTAAAACCTGCTCCACGTTCAGACTATCTTTATGAGACCGGACAAGAAATAGTTGTCGATGAAGCTGCAACAGAATTATTCGAACGCAGACGGGCAAAACCTAAAGCGAAACCAAAGGTTTCTCGAAATTTAGTTCCTAGAAAAGTTGGTGAAAATCCAATTGCTGAAGATATATTGTCAAGTATACCTGATGCACATCTTCCTGATCCTCCAGCTAAAAAGATGAACTTCTTCGCAATGATGTCTCAAAAAGACCGACATCCCCCTCCTTCTAACCCGGACTTTGTGTTGCCTGACGCAGCTGAAAATTGTTTGGCTGGATTAACATTTGTCTTTACTGGTGTGATGCCAAATTTGGATCGTGATTTAGCTAAAAGTGTGGTCAAAAGGTACGGAGGTAGAGTCACTACTGCACCGTCAGGTAAGACTTCCTGTGTTGTTTTAGGGGATGAAGCAGGCCCTAGTAAAGTTGCAAAGATCAAATCATTAGGAATAAAAGCAATAGATGAAGATGGATTTGTCGAATTATTACGGAGAATGCCCGCAAATGGTGGTGGAACTGAAGCTGCACAAAAGGCTATTTGGAAACAACAAGAAGAGCAAGAAAAAGTTTCTCAACAGATTGAGCAAATCAAAAATGAGGTGCATCAAATTTATGGTGATAATGAAAACCATGAACTTTGGACCACTAAGTATCAACCAAGAGACTTAGACCAAATTGCAGGAAATAAAGGTGTAATTGAAAAATTAGATTATTGGTTACATGAATGGCAAACAAGTCTAAGATGTGGGTTTAGAAGAGCTGGTACCCATGGATTGGGTGGATATCGAGCTGTTATCATTAGCGGACCTCCAGGAATTGGTAAATCTACTGCAGCTCATTTAGCTGCAAATTTGAATGGCTATGACGTTTTAGAGAATAATGCCTCGGATGCAAGAAGTAAAAAGCTCTTAATTGATAATGTTACAGGAACTTTGACAAATGAATCGTTAAGAGGATATATGGGGCATAACGAGAAGTCAAAAAGACATATTTGTTTAATTATGGATGAAGTTGATGGACTTTCCGGTGATGATCGAGGTGGAGTAGGACAAATGGCTGCCTTCTGTCGAACTACTGAAGTACCAATTATTCTTATTTGTAATGAAAGATCAAACGTCAAAATGAGACCTTTTGATCGAGTTGCTTATGACTTACCGTTTAAGAGACCAGACGCTAATGCTCTACGACCCAGAATTATGGCAATTGCTCAGAATGAAGGAATAGAGATTTCACCAGCAGTTTCTGATCAACTTGTTGCATTGACTAGCTCTGATATGAGACAGATCATTAATCTTCTTTATACTTTCTCACTTACACAGAAAGATCTTTCTTTTGACAATGCCAAATTGATGGGTCAAAAGGCAATGTCTTTAAAGCCATTTGATATTATTGGACGTTTATTATCAGGAGCCACATTTGCTGAGAATAATAGAATAAGTTTAGAAGAAAAACTTCGCTACTATTTTGATGAACATGATCTAACACCTTTAATGGTTCATGAAAATTACCAAAACACAAATCCGTCATCGGTAGCTAATGGGAAATTTTTATCGAGGTTAGATGCAGTAGCGGCAGCTGCAGATGCTATAGCAGAAGGAGATTTAGTTGATCGTAAAATACGTGGCACGCAACCACAATGGAGTCTTATGCCGTTCCATGGTATCATGTCGTCCATTTTGCCATGTTCTTATGTAGCTGGTCAATCACTAGGACGATACAACTTTACTGGTCTTCTGGGCCAAATGTCTAAAACAAATAAAAATATGGGGCTACTTCTTGAGTTATATGCACATGTTCGGGATTCAATTTCTGGTGATCACAAAGAGCTTCGTCTTCAATACCTTGCATTGCTACTTACTTTTAAGCTAATTGCTCCAATTCTTGCTAACAAGGAAGCTGGAATCCCAGAAGTTTTATCATTGATGCACGAATACCACATGACAAAGGACGATTGGACATTTGTAATGGATATGTCAGTAGGACCCAAAAATTATGGTGAAAGAGCAAGTAATTTTTCCACTGGTCTTAAATCGTCATTTACACGAAACTATAATTCATCAGGTCTTCCTGTTCCATTTATGAAATCTGCTTCCATGTTCACTTCAACTGCCACTGCTGCTACTTTACCTAGCGACATACCTGATTTGGAAGAAACTGTAGGTGAAGAAAAAGAAATTGAAAATTTCGATAAGAACGACGTTGATCAGGATTTGGACAAAGATAGATACATTAAAGAAACTACTAAAAAACCAAAAGCTAAGAAAAAAGTCAAAAAGAACAAAATTAAGATGGAATATGTTATATAATCATCAGCTTTACGAGAAAAATGAATAAATGTATATATATCTGTGGTTATAGCTCTTATTATATTTTATTTGTGGAAAGTATTGATTATCCTGATTATCACATGAAAACCGTACCCATTTTAATTATATTAATTTTTCGATATGAACCCTTCACACAAACACAGCCTTGCCCTTTCCCTTACATTTTTACCATTTACGTTCCTTTCGACCATCGTTTCATCTCCTATGCTATCGCTGCTATGGGCCCTGATATAATTCCTACTTCAACAATCTCTAATGACTCTTCACAGCTATTGCAGCAAGGCCCTCTACATCCCATAATTTCACCTACTTCTTCCCCAGATCATATACCGTCCGACGATCTCTATACCGTTAACAACACCTCCAATGACCCATTTCCTTTCCCTATTGCTCACCAACAACCACAACCTCATCATCATAAAAGCAAAAGCCCCAGTATAACTATCAATACTTTGCCTTTTACTAACTGTCACAGTTTCACTACATCTGACAACAACTATAGACCAGCGCAAAATCTTAATATACGTAGTATAGGCAATTCGCCATTTTCCCTCGATTCCAACGACAACGACTCTTCCATTACAATCTCTTACAGTAGTAGCTCTAATATAGTACAAGATACAATACAACCTCCAATACCTGCTGATGATCCAAGTATTCTACAGCACCAAAAGTTACAACACGAGTTATGGCTACGCTACCAGAATGCAGATGTAAACGATTTGGACGAAGATGACTGGAAAAACGTTTCAGATGCTGGAATCATCGAGGAACTTGGTTGTTTAGGTGAAGGTGCCGGTGGAAGTGTCACTAAATGTAAACTTCAAGGTGGAAAAACAGTTTTTGCTCTTAAAGCTATTACGTCTAACCCGAATCCAGATTTTCAGAAACAAATATTGCGTGAACTACAATTTAACAGGTCTTGCAATTCACCTCATATTGTTAAATACTATGGAACGTTTTTAAATGAGGAGTTAGCAAGTATATTTATTGCTATGGAATATTGTGGTGGAGGTTCGCTCTATGCTATCTATAAAAGAGTAAAAGCTAGAGGTGGGAGAATTGGAGAAAAAGTACTAGGTAAAATTGCAGAGGGAGTTCTTAAAGGACTATCGTATTTACATGAACGAAAAATTATCCATAGAGACATCAAACCGCAAAATATTTTATTGGATATTGATGGACAAGTTAAACTATGTGATTTTGGTGTATCAGGCGAAGTCGTCGATTCGTTAGCAACTACTTTCACTGGCACTTCATACTACATGGCACCAGAGCGTATTCAAGGTCAGCCATATTCAGTAACCTCTGATATTTGGTCTCTCGGTCTCACAATCATGGAAGTAGCTCAACACAGATTTCCTTTTTTACCAGAAAATCATGAACCCCTTATGCCTATCGAACTTTTGACCATAATTGTCAAAATGCCTGCCCCTGAACTTGAAGATGAACCAGATTTAGGAATCAAATGGTCTCAATCTTTTCGTCATTTTCTACTTTGTTGTCTTGAAAAAAATCCAAAAAATAGAGCTTCTCCGACGCAAATGTTAACTCATCCTTGGATTTTGGGACAGAGTCAAAAAGTTGTTAAAATGGACAAGTTTGTACGAGAATGTTGGACGTGAGGTGCTTTTCGTTGGAATTTAGATATAAGTAATGATATTGCAAATTGGGATTTTACCAAACACGATGGGTATATTATTATTGTTATTAGCCTTAATTATCTTCCTTAATTACTATTTTTAATTATTATTATTATTATTATTATTATTATTATTATTATTATTATTATTATTATTATTATTATTATTATTATTATTATTATTATTATTATTATTATTATTATTATTATTATTATTATTATTATTATTATTATTATTATTATTATTATTATTATTATTATTATTATTATTATTA
>JAJMJJ010000188.1:0-30966 GCA_030568955.1 Geotrichum siamense (nom. inval.) | reverse complement strand
TTTAACTGCATCAAGAGATATTCACATTCGCATCATGTTCAAAACTACCACGCTCGTTATATCCCCACCCACAGACTACTTGCCCGACCTAGAACCGGTTATTAAGTCTCTGAATCTTTTTCCTGCCAAATCTGTTTCAGCGTTCCATTCGGACATCGCGGAACCCTCTAAAACAACTACAGCAGCTTCAAAACAGACGACAAAGAGCAGACCCAAATTAATTCGCAGAGTGAAAATACCCGATCTCACTACATCCCAGACTATTTTAGATCTTAACAGCCAGCAAATATCGTTTCAATCCCTAGCTCTGTTACATCACGTTTTCAACAAATCCCAACGTCTTGTTATCATCACCGGCGCTGGAATATCGGTTTCAGCTGGTGTTCCAGATTTTAGATCAGCGAACTCTGGTATCTTTCGCACTCATTCTCTTGGGTCACAGCTTTTTGATGCCGCAGTTGTTTATAATGATCCTGTACGCACTCATGCTTTCCACAACACCATCTCAGACCTTCATGAAATTTGTACTTCTACTACACCAACTATTTTCCACCATTATCTCGACAAGATAGCTTCTCAACAACGTCTTCTTCGACTATATACCCAAAACATCGATTGTCTTGAAACATGTCTCCCTCATTTGACTGAACCACAGACTGTTCAACTTCATGGAACTATAAGATATATGTCTTGTTCTAGTTGTTCGTACAGTGCACCATTCGATGCCAGTTTGTTCCGCACGGAATATCCTCCGCCTTGTCCGGATTGTGAAAAAACTTCAGAAGAACGTGAATCTGCTGGTAAACGGTCTTGGGGAGTAGGAATGTTAAGGCCATCAGTTGTTCTCTACAATGAAGGAAATCCTCAGGATGAGGCTATTGGGCGTTCCTCGGAGCGCGATTTGCGGGCAAGACCGGATGGATTAGTTGTTGTTGGGACATCTTTGAAAGTTCCAGGTGTTCGCAGGCTGGTTTCAGAAATGTCGAAGGCTGTAAGAGCTAGAGGAGGTATAACAACGTGGATTAATAGAGATGGGCCATCCGGTACTATTGCCAATAAATGGTTTGATTTGGTTGTAAAAGGAGACTGTCAAGATATTCCACAAGTTTTGAAAGATTATGAATTACGGATGCAACAGGTTGTTTCATTTGATGAAGGACTTAAAAGAAAGCGTAAGAAATCAAGTGAAAAGAGGGTTCCAGCTAAGAAGTTTCAAAGTGAAGTTATCAAGGAAGAAACCGATGTTGGTGAACTAGCAGGTTCAGAGACTGATGTAGATAGTGACGATACTCCTGACAAACCTCAGAAGACCGTAAAACGGGAAAGCATATCTGAAAATAAGAAGTATCCCATAGTTCAGGTGCCAGTTTCAGAAACACAAACAGTAATCACTTAATGTATAAACATATTACAGATCCCCACTTTGTGAGTTATTTCCCTCTATACTATTCGTTACATGCCTACCAATCTATTTATTTTTTATAATTTCCTGTTAATTGTTCTCTATCATTATTATTATCATTCTGTTCATACTGGTATTTTATTTTAATTTAAAAGTAGTCAATGTCCATACATTAATATTAAACTTGTCGCATTTTATTTTCAATATAACATTTGAATATGTCAAGCCTAATATTATCATAACACACCTGCCTACATATTAACCTACTTATGTACATATCTACGTATGTATTTACTTACCTATGTTAATATATAACTTATGTAAGTACTTAATTTAAATTTTTATTTTTCAGCAACCCCGTTATTCCGATGTTGATCACGATTGTCAGGTCCCTAACTAGCGCTTAGTATTTTAGACTTGAAGAAATTATGTTTGACATAACATATATAATAATTCATTTATCTCATTTTATGTCTATTACAAAAAAAAAAAAAAAAAAAAAATTGTTCCGTTCTTGTACCACAAGCGCCAATTTTTGGTTCTGTTACGATACATGTTGGTTATGTCACTCCCAATTGGCGTCAGAGAATAAAATTTCAGTAACAAGTAGGGTAAGTACAACTGTAAGCTCATGTCTAGATACATAAGAATTTTTCAGGATATAGGCTAGAACTCTCTCGAAGCTTCTTTATTTGGGTCATTGAGGTTTTCAATTTAACTTTTTCGCGTGTATGGAGGCATTGCAGACTGATCAGAGGATCCTTTCTCCAAAAAAAAAAAAAAAAAAAAAAAAAAAAAAAAAAAAAAAAAAAGACATCAACTAGAAGGCGATATATTCTTGACCAACCCAAAATACTGCATTAGACCTAGCCATACGTAATTCGATATGTCTGTAGATATAAAAAAGACAATTTTTGTACTAAAAATTCAATTTACAACGTAAAAGCCATATTCTAAGTAAATTCAAACACTTGTATATACATCAACTTTCAGCATTATTTTGCTATATTGTTTATGGAGTTATAATTAATTTTATGTACAAAGCCTTTTGTGTGTTAAGAAATCCTAAGACTATATGTTTTTATACCAGTGAAAAATTTGTGTTACATCAATCAAACTGTGCTCTTTACACAAATGTTGGAAGTAGGAAACATAAAATATATTTTGAACAAACGCATGCACATGCACATATGTGTTATTAAATTACATAAATCCTTATTTTAAATGATAATTGTCTTTATACATACATGTGAATAATTATAATCCTTTTGTGAATGTAGGTCTCGGGGCTATATGGACAGAAAATCAACATACATATCTAAATTAGGAAATTCTTCCCCAATTTAGAAACCATTTTCCAATTTGCTCGAATTAATATCTAAAAGGTTGAACATTAGATAATTACTGCATAGGCATACCGATATGTGCTATTTCATATGTTCAATGTCATTATTTGATGTCTGTAGAGCTAGTTATCCTACATTTGTTGGAGGGGACGTTCTTGCACAGCTCGTCAAACCTATGGACTAGAGATATAGGACTTAGGATATGTGAACTGTGTTATACACGGAACGAAGAACAGATTCCCCGCATATTTTCCTTCTCAGTTTTATCTTTTTATTTGATGTCATCCTCGGAGCCACCTACGTCGATCTACATACAGGAAAATACACACATCTTCATTGAACCAAATCCAGGTATAAATTTTGTAAAATGACAAAAAGAATTGCAGTAATTGGCTCGAATGGCAAAGTTGCTCGCCTCATTGTTCAAAAGCTCTCTCAGTTGCCCACGGAATTCACACCTATAGCGCTTGTTAGAAATCCAATACACCAAGATCAATTTAGGCAGCTCGGCATTGAAACGAGAATACTTGATTTAACAGATGAGGTTGCTGAAATTTCTAATGCCTTGAAAGGTGTAGATGCTGTAGTGTTCAGTGCTGGAGCCGGTGGCAAACCTCCTGGTCCAGAGATCATCGATCATCAAGGCTCAATCAAAGTTTTAGCAGCTATGAAAGACAATGGTATAAAGAGGTTGGTAATGGTTGGTGCATTGAAAACAGATGACGTGGAAGGATGGAAAGGAACCTTTTTGAACGATTACATGATAGCAAAGAAGAAGGGGGATGATAAAATTAGAGAATCGGAAGCTGAGTGGACTATTTTAAGACCTGGTGGGTTATGTGATGATGAAGAGACTGGAATGGTGCTTAACATTGAAGATGAAATGAAGCTTTCCCATGAAGAAATCTACAAGTACCGAGTCACTAGAGCAGATGTTGCTCAAGCTGCTATCGAATCGTTAAGAAACGATAACACGATTGGTAAGCTTGTTCCACTGCTCAACGCCAATGATATTAGTCTTGTGGACTATATCAAAAGCCTTTAATATTTTACATTATGATATATATCTGTACATTTGTGTGTATATGTATATATTGATATCACATACGTTCTGAATCCACACAGTTCGATATGTATGTAAACCTCCCAAATTAAATTTCATATTTAAGATTTTCACCACTCCAACATTATTTACTCAACCACCACGTCACAGTCACAAATATCGACACTATTCGACAAACAGTGTAAATAATGTCGTTTAGATTTTGCTTAGAATGGTACATACTTCTATTTGGACTTGTTTCATACGTTATTAGCAAGAGTTTTACTAACACTGGTTAAAAGTAATAACATGTTATATCCTCGTGCAGATAACGAGAATCAGCGATTACTTTACGCATGCCGGAATTGCGACTATCAAGAAAAAGCAGAAGATCCTATGGTTTTTCATAGGATGCTTGATAGAGAGTTAACGTGAGTATATGATGATGATTCTCGTGTGATTTACGAGGTGAACAGCTACTGACGAATGTTATAGTGAAACTGCAGGTGTTACCGATGATGTTGGACAAGATCCTACATTGGTAAGTTGAATCTCGACGAATATTTTTTTTCCTTTGACTAGTTTGACTAAACATTCATTTCATTTTTTTCTTAATTTAGCCGCGAAGTAATAAAGAGTGTCCCAAATGCCATGAAAAGGAGTGCGTTTTTTTCCAGAGTCAACAGAGGAGAGCTCAAACTACGATGGTGCTGTTTTATGTTTGTCTTTCATGTCAACATACATTCAGATCAGCTTGATATCTTTATTCTTGTGATGCAATTTTTTCTTCTTGTTTTCTTGTTCTTTGCTTTCTGTTGACACTTAACTCTTTGTCATAATTCAAGATCTCACTGAATATTTTATTTATAAATTAATGTTATTTCAACAAACCAGATAGTTTCATGTTACGTATATATATGGAAGAGATGGTAGATTCTAGAGTTCTTATTTCATTCAAAGATTCGTTTTCTCCAAATTATTTGCATTCGAAAGCACAAACCTTACAATACGCATGTATATACACATATATATATGTAATAACAAAATAATACTGATAAAAAAAAGTAAATTACTAAACAAAATGCTAATATAAACAAAGACGTTAACTAAATACTATGTACAAAAGTCTCCACTAGATCTTCTTCATTATTATTCCCCGGTCCATGCAAAACACCCAACAACAATTACACCAATAATATCATTCTCATTGCGGAATTACTAAACAGTTCGTGGAGCCAAGGCAACAATCTTGTTAAAACCTTTATCTCTCAATTCTTTTGCAACAACACCGGAAACTCTTGATCCAATGGGGTCACCGGACTTTTGGATCAATACACAGGCGTTGTCATCAAATCTAATAATACTTCCATCTGATCTTCGTGTAGGTTGCTTAGTTCGCACAACAACAGCATGCCTGATATCACCTTGACGAAGCTTCTGTGAAGCTGCACCACCAGTAAGATTATTTGAAAGAGGTTTGGCTTTTTGAACAACAACGACAATACGATCACCAATTCTGGCGCAGTTTTTCGGACTTTTACCCAAAACTTTAATGCATTCAACCATCATGGCACCTGAGTTGTCGATAACATTGAGCATAGACTTTAAGTAAAGCATTGTGAATATATGGTGATCTTGGAAAAGGCTTCAGCGATACTGTCTCGAGGTGGAGGAAACTGAAAAATTGAAAAATATTTTTGCACCAAAATTGAAACACGGGTTAGGGCACACAAGTACGTAAGCGTTGAGTAAGCATGTACATGTTTAAAAAAGCATGGGTTAGGGCACACAAGTACGTAAGCGTGGAATCAGTATGGACATATTTAAACCTCAGCCTCCTTGAATCAACTTCGCACCTGGCAAAACTTTCATCTCAGACTCCTCTACATAAGGTTTCTCCTGGTTTCACTCTTACCACTGTTTCATTCTTCGTCTTAAGGTTTACCATGTTTTTAGCATGTCTTACCCTTCTTTTGGCCTTAACGGCATCGTTTGTTCAAGCAGACTATTCGTTTAGCGCTCCGGAGCAAGGGTCTTCGTATGCCGTCACGTCAAATATCACCATCGAATTCGAAGATGACGGTAATACCCCAACGTTTAGCGATATTGCAGATACCCAGGTTTTGCTTTGTACTGGACCCAACGATGATATTTATTGTTTTGACACACTGGTAGGCACGTTTGAGCCAACTACCTCACAAACTACCTATACTGCTGATCTCGAAGATCTAGCGGATTCCGGTAGCAATGGACAGTACTACTTTCAGTTCTACTCAACTACCACTGATGGTAATTATGGTATTCAGTACACTTCTCGATTCACCCTTTCTGGAATGAGCGGAACATACAAAGCTACAAGTGGTGATGACACAACTCCACCTTCCGGTTACTACTCTGGAACAACCACAACTGTGAACTCAGATTATCAAGCATCCATTCGATCTCGTGCAACCGTTCCTTATCTTTCGCAAACAGGTGTTACAAGATATGCTTCAATGCAAATGCAACCAGGTTCCAAGGTAACCTACAAGTTGAAAGCCAGCCGAAGAATGCCGACTTCAGCAGTGACTCTCTTTTCCACTTACACAATGTCACCTATTCAAAAAACGACATTGACACCATCATGGACCTATACTATTACTCAAGGCCAAAATTGGGCCTCTACACAAGCTCAGCCTACGGGTTATTACGACGCGCAAGAAGCGTTACAAAGAACAATCAATGCGAAGTCGAAACGTGGGAATAGTGATCTATAAATACCCAAAGTAACATTCCTAAGATATTGACATTTCAACATCACTTTAATTTTCTTCTTTTTTTCTAAAAAAAAAAAAAAAAGCACACAATTGGCACATAATTACGATTTAATTCAACTGAAATTCATTCAGTATACTCTGCATTTATCAGTTCCATGAAACTAATATATCCATAAGTTCCGACATATTTGGATGCTTCTTAAATCATATATACAGGTAATTGGCTGTAATTTTTTCTTGTTCAACGAAGTATGTGATTCTATATTGTAAATTTCATATCTATGTATGTAGATTCTACTCCTCCAATTCCACCTAATGAAGTTTCTCCAATGAACAATGTTTGATATGATATTGATACCATTATAGACAGAGTACGTACCTAGGTAGGTATTCATCGAACTGATTGCAACCACTACCTGCCCATGTGAGTTGAAGGGTGGTATAAATAACGTAGTTGTTGCGAACTTTTTGACAGATAGTTTCTTCATTACCAAAGTTACATGTAGTAATAAATCGTAGAATATATATTTTTAAAAATGCAAAAAAAAAAAAAAAAAAAAAAAAACTAGGTATGTACCTAGTATGTATTATATATATCTACCTCATAAGGCACTCAATTCTTTGCATTAGGTCTCATCAAACTGAAGAATTGATATGAGACAAGTTAATGTTATTACATAAACAGAAATAAAATGTGTTGAAATTCCAAGGTTAAAATGGCTGACTAGCCACCAGTACACAAAAATTATGAAACTACATCGACCTTCAAAATGTCACGATTTCTTTATTAACAATAATTTACCTTATATGATGATATCACATTCTCTCAATTTATTGGAATATTCAAAGCGTTTGTATGGCCAAATGTGGTACTGTAGTATGGTTTTATACATTTTTGTCAAATTCGAGATTGTAACTACATGCATATCTATTTTAATTTATTACGTTGTTATTTGGTGACAAATTTCGAGCTTCTTGATTTTGATGATTGAGGTTATTAAATCAGTTACTAATGTCCAACAACAAAACGGGTTGAAGATATGTATTTAAAGATGATGTGCTGATTAAGGTTAGTTAATAAAAGTAATTCTGTGTTCCGCGAGATTTTTAAATTTACATTTGTATTGATATTAGACCTACTTGAATAGCAAAGAAATTTGTAACTTGAAAGTAGAAATATTAGGAAATTGGGTTAATTTTGTTGGATAGCATATTCTTTAAAAATGACACTCCTTTCAGTAATCGAATATTACAGACAAGATGTCCGTGTATTGTTACTTCAAGAGCTAAGAAATTTCAAGGAAATTCTTTGCTGGTTCTCGTTGCGTGGAAATCTTTTAGGCCTGAATCTGAGAAAAGAAATACACATTGCGGATGATTTTAATTATAAATTCTAAGATCTGTAATATAAAAAAATATAGATACACATCCGGGATTGAATTCAGATCATTTATGTACACCAACCTAAACCTACCTGTAATTAACTCATGTAACTTCATGTTATTTAAGTAGAAAACCTATGTATTCGAGAAAAATTAATTCCAAGCAAAATTGATATATAAGTCACGTAAGATAGACTCTGGACTAAAGATATATGTACATATGTAAGTATTCTATATTTTATGATATTTATAGCCTACAACGGTCGGCATAAAACTACTATATTTGCAGATTTATATATTGAAAATATTAATGGACATAGGCGACCAAACGGTTTTGAAGATCACTTCATGCGATGAGCAAATTTACAATTCTAGTATTGTTCAAAAATAATAGGACACCTGTTGGAATGATTTTTTATGACCAACTGGAGAGGTTATAGTAAAACACTCAGAATTAAAGCTCTATTGACTGCTCAAAAAGTATTATTAATCTCCAAATCTTTCAGCATACCACGTACATGGTTTGATAGAACTCGAAATCGCGAGAAGAAACTTTAGACAAACTGCAATGTATCCAGCAGATGAATTTCAAGATGTATCAATGATACATATGATAATATAGCCCTTAAGTACATGCATCAGTTTCAAGCAGGACCGTTAAATGTATTTGGACAAACCGGTATTCAACCAAAGACTTTGCTGTTGAATTTCATCGGGATATATAAATAGGGAGATCCAAAACAAATTTTTCATTTCGTGTGAATTGTTATTGGTCTATGTGTTTTACGGATAAACCATATTGGGTCTAGTCACACGAGATGATCGGAATAAATTCCCTAATAGGAAATTTTAATCCTTTTAGCGCCAAATTTTCAGACATCTTTGATGGAGAACCACGTCTAAAAAAATCTATGAAATATGAAAATTATCAAACATCTATCAGTTGTGATGCGGCAGTTGTGATCTGAATTTAGTACTTACTATTATTAATGCCCATTCATTTTTAAGCTTTTTAGTCCCATCTATGCGACTTTATTCCTCTTTAGGTTTTCTACCATTTGGGCTTAGTGTGATGCATTTCCTCCTTAAAACCTTTCACTTTTCTGGTTCTGTCTTTCTTCTCCCTTCTTCCTTGCTCTACTAAATTCCCACCTACCCATACACTACACAGTACTATCACACCGCCACCAACATCTGGCTCTCTGGTCGATCATGCGTTAAAGATAATGTCAGAACTGACTGCAAAAGAACTAACTAATATCGCATACCTATCTTGGGCCTCCTTCAGCATATTTCTCATGGTGCAAGGTTCAGGACTATTTTATAGTGGTTTGTCGAAGCGAAAAAGTGCCCTCACACAAGCCGCCTTACCACTTGTTGTTACAGCTATCATTCAAATTCAGTGGTTTGTATGGGGATATTCTTTAACATTTGCAAATAATGCCGGAAAGTTCATAGGAACTTTGGAATACGCAGGTTTGCACAACTTGCTGAACAACTACCAAGAGGCTGTTCACAAATTAGGATCCACTTTATTTCAAGGCATGCTAGCTTGCTTAACTGGCTCCCTGTTTATTGGTTCGATCGCAGATAGAGTTAGAGTGGTTCCATTAGTTTTGTTTCTGTTTCTTTGGTCAACAATAGTCTATGATCCAATAGCGTGCTGGACTTGGAATTCAAACGGTTGGGCAGCTCAAATGGGATATCTAGATTATGCTGGTGGAACGCCCGTTCATCTTTGCGCAGGTATGACTGCACTGGCATACTGTTGCGTAATAGGGCGTAGAGAAGATTCTCCTGTCATGTACCGTCCTCATTCTACTATTTTTGTCGCCATTGGAACTTTTTTGCTTTGGGCTGGTTGGTTTGGTTTTAACTCAGGTGCAAATCTTGTTTCTTCTGTTCGTGTAATCCAAGCCCTTCTTAATACACAAATTGCAGCAGCATTTGGCGGGTTTTCATGGGTTTTATTTGATTTTAGATTGGAACACAAGTGGTCTGTAATTGGGTTTTGCTCCGGCATCATCTCGGGGTTGGTTTGTATTACTCCAGCAGCTGGATATGTTCCAGCATGGAGTGCACCAATATTTGGTGTTTTTGGTGGGGTTATGTGTAATATTGGCACGAAACTCAAGTTTTACTTGAAAATCGACGATGGCTTAGATGTATTTGCAGTACATGGCGTTGGTGCATTTGTTGGAAATCTGCTCACGGGATTATTTGCAACACAGAGTATTGCTGGTGATGGAGTAGATGGAGGCTGGCTTGACCATCATTATATTCAACTGGCATATCAACTCGCCGCCACAACTGCTGCTGCTGGATATTCATTTGTTGTTTCTCTTATTTTGTTGCTTCTTATCCAGTTAATCCCTGGAATGAAACTCCGAATTACTACAGAAGACGAAGAACGAGGCATAGACGCTTCGCAGACGAATGAATTTGCATTTGATTATGTCGAGTTATTTCCAGAACTACCTGCCGATGATTACCCAGACTCGCATATTCCAGACATAGACATTCCTATGAGAGAAATTATTCCTCAAGGAAACAAAGATTTGCATGCTGCGTATAATATTACTTTGAACGACGATATGAACGACGAAGATAATGATCTTACCAACATTAATCCTGACATTCCCGAACTTAAATACAATAAGTTTTCTAGTTAAATATGTATCAGTTTAAATACTAATAGACTTGTTTCTTGGATTTTGTTATGAATACATCATGTATCAGATAAAGAATAATGTCGGACATACATTTTATTGGCTAAAGACAGTTCGTGGGTGTTTATATATTTCTGACAGACAAGTATTGAAAAGAATGTATGAATGTGGGCCTCCAAGGTATTCCTCACATTGGGATAGATTATGGGAGCCTACGTTTAATGTAGTATGGCATGTAGTTTACTTAAATACTAGGAATGATAAGGTATGCATGCGGATATATAGAGTGATTTTCAATATGAAAATACATACATAATTACACCATATGAATACCTAGGTACCTAGTTACATAGTACATACATATACCCATAAAGATGTTGATAGTTTTCCATATACTTTTTTGATTCTTTTTGAAATTTTTTTATATTTTTATCTATTATTATTTTTTAATTCAATAGCATCGATTATGTATACAAAATACAAACTAACTACGTTTACGTACTTTCCATGATCTTTAACCCTTTCTCATCTTGTACTAACCATTGCAACTTTCAACTGCTTTAACCTTCATAAACCTTCTTACTATAAGAAGAAGATATCTGGATAGCTCCTCCAAAACCACAGACGGTTTGTAATTTTATTTTTCATTTTATCTAATTTTGAACAACCATAGAAGATAAAAACATCACGTGATACAAGAGTAACTTTCAGAATGTGTAATACCGGGACATGAAATTTTTGGATGAAATGAATGAAAAATAAAATTTTTTTTACTTACACCTTATAGGGATATATACTTAAACCTATACGCAGTTCTCAAACGCATCCATAATCCGCAAGAATGGCCCCTACTGCTCGTCCTGAGAACGTCCTCAAGGTATGTATCACTATAGGAATGCACAGTGTTATCTTTCGGAATGTTTTACTAATGATGTTAATAGAGAGCGGACGATCTCATTGCCGTTGACCAGTCTTCTGCTGCTTTGGAGCTCCTTTTCGAGACCTTAACCTCCAAGCGTAGTAGAAATGTCAGCATCTCTTTTTTAGAACCTATTGTTCTTAAATTTGTTGAGCTCGCAGTTGAACTAAGAAAGGGACGTCTTGTTAAGGATGGTTTCTATCAATATAAGAAGATTGTTCAAAATTCTTCTGTAGGCTCTTTGGAAGTCGTCGTCAAGAGATTCATTGAACTGGCTGAAGCTAAAGTCTCTGAAGCTCAAGCTCAGGCCGACAAAATTATTATTGATGCTGATGACGATTTGGAAGCTTCCGAATCTCCTGAAGACATTCTTCTTTCGACTGTATCTAGTGAACAAAGCAAGGACAGAACTGACCGAGAAGTTGTTACTCCTTGGCTTAAGTTCCTTTGGGATGCTTACCGTGGATCTCTCGACCTTCTTCGTGGTAACGCTCTTTTGGAAGTTCTTTACAAAACTGTTGTTTCACAAGCATTTGATTTCTGTGTCAAGTATACCAGAAAAACTGAGTTCCGTCGTTTGTGTGAACTTCTCAGAATTCACTTGAACTCTGTTTCCGTTCGTAATAACACTTCTCCTAACCCCATTGATCTTACTGATCCTGAAACTCTTCAAAGATATCTTGATACTAGATTTGCCCAACTTAATGTCGCTGTAAAGCTTGAACTCTGGCAAGAAGCCTTCAGATCTGTCGAAGATGTCCACACTTTGCTTAACCACTCTAAGCGCCCTGTTAAACCCGTCATGATGGCCAACTACTATGAAAATTTAACTCGCATTTTCCTTGTTTCTGATAACTATTTGTTTCATGCGGCCGCTTGGTCCAAGTATTTCTCTCTTATGCTTCAAGCTCGTAATAATAAAGAGGAAGAGCTTACTCGTATCGCATCTTCTCTGCTTATTTCAACACTTGTTATTCCTACATTTCCTCAATCTCAATTGAGAAATGGATCACAAGAAGATGAACTCCGAAGCCGTAATACCCGTCTTACCTCTCTTCTTAACCTTGCTAAGAATCCTACTAGAGACGCTCTTCTTAAACAAGCTTTATCCAAGAATGTTCTTAACTATGTCAAACCTGAGATCCATGCTCTTTACAAAATTCTAGAAGTTGATTTCCACCCCCTCAGCATCAAGACTAGAATTGTTCCCATCATTTCTGCTATTGCCGAAATACCTGAGTATAAGCCATATTTTAAACCTCTTTACGATGTTATTCTTACCCGTCTTTTCCAACAACTTTCTCAAGTTTACAAGACTGTCAAGTTTGATTTTGTAATTGATCTTGCTACATTCCCTGCTCCTTTCCATTCTTCACCTACTGCTATTGAGAAATTCATTGTTAAAGGCTGCCACAAGGGTGAATTTGATATCACTATCAACCACGAGACCAAAGCCATCACTTTCAAGGACGATATTTATGATGAAACTAAGACCAATAGTAGTATTACAGAATCTGCATCCTCTCTTCAATTGACTCCTTCTGAGATTGTGAGAACTCAATTGTCTAGATTGGGTAAGACTCTTTTCTCTGTCGTAGCCCAAGTTGACTCTGATTATATTGAAGAACATGATAAGCTTAAGCAAGCTGCTATTGAACGCGCTGTTGCTGGGGCTGCCAAGGAAAACAAAGAGACTCTTGGACGTCTTGTATTTATTGAGAACAGACACAAAGCTGCTGAAGAAGAGAAATTGAAACGTGAAGAAGAAGAATCCAAGGCCCGACTTCGTCATTTGCAGCAACAACAAGAAGCTGAACAACAACGTATTGCTGAAGAAGTCGCTAAACGCGAAGCTGAAAGACGTAAGCGTGATCAACAAGCTGCTAAAGACGCTGAAACTCTTAAGGTTGCTCAAGAAATTAATTCCAAGGGTATTATTAAGATTGATGTCGAGAAACTTGAAGACTATGATGCTCAAGCTTTGAGAAACATGCAATTCCAAGAAGTCAACAAGGTTAAGAGAGAAATGGATGAAAAACTGCAAGCATTAGGTCGTAAGAACGATCATCTTGAGCGTGCAACTCGATTAGTGGAGCTTCCTTTCTGGGAAAAGGATGCGGAAAAGCAACAAGAAATTGATCTTAAACTTCATGAAGCCAGATATCAAGCACTTCTTGCAAAGACAAAGAAAGATCATGAAGAACGTCTTGCCCTTAAGACACGTCTTGCGCGTATTATTCCTAGTTCTTCTAGTATTGTAAAACAGGTTCTAGAGGCTCGCAAAGAAGAAATTGAAGAATTCCGCAGGAAAAATTCCCAACTTTTGAAGAGAGCTAAGGAAGAACGTATTCGTGAAGCCACTGCTCGTAGAAACCAGGAGAAGAAGCAAGAACAAGAAAGAAACGAGAGATATAGTAAGGCTACTATGGAAAGAAACAAGAAGATCCGTGAACAAGAAGCTCTTCAGAAGAAGAATGAACGTGAAGTTGCTACTGAAGTTGAGACAAAACCTGCTCCTAAGACTGGTGCGTATGTTCCTCCATTCAGGAAACGTGGTAGTGCTGCTCCTCCATCCACTACCTCCAAGTATGTACCTCCATCAACTTCTTCTCGCCCATCGCCATTTGGCAGAGCCACTTACTCTTCATCTAAATAAATAAAAAGAAACTTGGTATTTTGATAGTTTTAATAAATCAGAATTATAGTAAGATACTTGTATGGAAACGTTTTATTATTTTTTATTTTTATTTTTATTTTTATTTTTATTTTTATTTTTACTTTTATTTTTATTTTTATTTTTACTTTTATTTTTATTTTTATTTTTATTTTTATTTTTATTTTTATTTTTATTTTTATTTGAGAGTTGTATTCTTGTTACAAATATATCTCTAGATATTACAGGTTGGTACATATCATTGAAACATCGTGGGACCTGCCGGAAAACCAGAATCTTGGTATATATATATATATATGTAGGTATGATAATTACCAAGAATCGAGCTGCTTGTGAATTTCACGATAGAAGAAATTCATAGATAGGGAAGATATGTTGAAATCCATCAGAAAAGAATTTCGGAGTGCTTAGTTGCAATTGAAATTGTTTGTATTAACTTATTAATTATAAAGTTTACGTACATACATACATAGGTAGGTATGTACATGTAGTTAAAAACATAAGTGAAGAAGCTACCCGACTTACATACA
This sequence comes from Geotrichum siamense (nom. inval.), assembly GCA_030568955.1. NCBI lineage: Eukaryota > Fungi > Ascomycota > Dipodascomycetes > Dipodascales > Dipodascaceae > Geotrichum > Geotrichum siamense (nom. inval.). Next base: position 16,246 of record JAJMJJ010000188.1, on the reverse strand, counting down.
CACTATGTATCTAGGTAGATATTTTGCTTCAATTCTTGCCAATCAAACATTCCACATTTAATTTAGGTGGTAAATTATCATTTTTCTAATTTTATTCGTTGTGTCTTGCGAGGTGTGTATGTATGTACATATCCATGTTGCTTTATATATTATTGAATAAGTTATAGTGAAATGCCTTTTATTTTACTTCTGCTCTCAACAAAAATCAAGACAACACCTGAAAATTTGGTGAATAAATTTAGGAAATCCATAAAGGGAAATGGTGTCTTTCTAAAAGAGTTTATATACTTCACAGAAAGTCAATCACGCTTATATAACCCGTTAGTCAGTTTATTAAATTTCACTTCCACCCTGTTAATTACAAAATTCCTTATTCTTCTTAATTAAAAAGATCAAAAAAAAAAAAAAATACGTGAACGACACTTTCTGACGATTCACGATACCTTATTTAAAAATGGAGTACCTCAAATTTGATCCAGCTACAAAAGTCCTCAGTGTAAACACTGAAGCTATCGCGGAATGGAATAAACAGGACCAGGATGAATATACATTTGAAGTTGAAATGTTAAATCTTCTGGCTAAACAACTAGTAGGGTCTACTTCTGACGTTCCACCTCCACCAAATGTCATCAATGGCAATTTAGTTAAACAAGTCGAAAAAATGAGAGACTCTGCATTAAAAGAATTAAGGGCTGGTAGGGGTCTTGAAGCTGCACGACAACTAGGAATGGCAATTGAAATGGCGTTGAAACGGCCGTTGTGGGAATCTGGACAACATCAGATTGAACTACTAACTAATTTGTTGGATTGTAGATCGGAAGTTAATATGGGTTTAAATAAGTGGGCTGAAGTGTATGGAGATGTTTGTATGTTAAACAATTTTCAACCTACAAAATGGGTGTATTTTTACAAAAGAGGTTTATGTTTAAGCAAAATTCGAAGATATATGGAAGCATTACGGTATTTAAGATCTGCAAGTGAATTGGCTGTGAACGATCAACAAGCAAAAATTAAAATTAATAAGGAAATTCAAAGTATAGAAGAATTATTATAATACGTAATAATGATTACTTTTTTATATGTTGATTTTAATTGTATCTTCTGCTACTTTTGCGCCTCGTCCCTTTGACAGCATGTATTAAATAGATTCTTATATGTGTAGCTTTACAGGTATGGTCGGTAAAATCATCCAATCACGAAAATAAATTTAAAATATTTATCATAGTTATCAACGAAATATATCAAATTACTTATGTTACATTATGTGATTCAACTGACTGGAATAATATGATTACCATGACACGTTATAATGGTTTATGATTGATTTTTATTTGATTGAAAATTTGAGCTAACTATAGTATGACATCAAAGCATATTTTGCAAAAATAGCATTGTAACTTTTGAATTCTTGAATTATACACTTATTGAAATTATGTCATTATGATATTGCAGTAGAATTTACACATGAACATAGGCAACACAGAGGGCAAAAATTAAAAGCGGAATAGAATAAAATTGATGTATATCTGGAGAAGGTTTTGAATGAATGGTACACAGATATGTTTACTCTTTAAGATAGGTAGGTACATACCTATGTAGGTATGTATGTATATATATGTGCTTGCATTTATTGTATGTTCAAAATATTATATTGTTAATGATTCGGAGTGCTGGAAAATGAAAAGATTGGTGTAAACCCGTCCAGATAGAGATAGATACTATAGAGCTCTACTATTTTGATCTATAGTTAAAAAAAAAAAAAATCGCGAACTAGGCCTTTCTAACCATATCAATCCAACCACCACCACCAAACTGGCATTTTGAAATTCCATCCCGTTCAAACCCATTTTTTTCATAAAACTTTACCAACGCATCATGAGCCAGCAAGGCAAACCCATCAACACCATCTTGAGCACCAACAACATCCAAATAATCCTTAACCATAAGAAGTCCATAACCCTGGCCTTGAAACTTAGGATCAATTACAACACCATGAATACCTACAGTATGGCTATTTGGATCGTGAGTTCCAAGCTCCATTGCGGCATCGTTTACCACTTTTGTAGGCATTTGAGTAGCAATAATATGGCCAATTGGCTCACCTGAAGATAAAAATAAACCATGACAAAGATGAGGGCAAGCAGTCAGACGATATTGAAGCTATAAAAAATAATGTTAATGATAAATGGGCTACTGGAAAGAAGGGAAATTACGATTGACTTGGATACGTAACATACTTTTTCGCGTGAAGCACGCTCCTCTGGTGGAAACCCGACCGTTTCGAGGTAAACGCTAGAATCTAAATCATCTATTGTGAGCTGACGAAATATAGGAGACGACATTGTTCTTCTCAATGGATAGAGAGATAATGCGTAGGGGGGTGGTATAAAATAAGTTTTATACCTTAACCAACTAAGTCCTAAGTAATATATATTAATGATGATGAAGCAAGAAGTCAGTGTTGTATTTGAAAGTTATACTACGGTATATCTTCTATCTGTGCCACTAACGCATTTAAATCCTAATTGGATACCAGCTATCCACTCTAACTATGGCATATTTCCTATCGTCGCTGGAAGATTTCTATGACAACATATATTTACGTGACTATAGTGTGGATACCTCTGTTACCCTAACCACTATTATGAAATTTTTGGTCGAGGTAAGTCGAAAAATTCTATTGGTGGTGGTCAACACTGAAAATTTTTTTTCTTTGGAATTTTTCTTTTCCTTCCATTTCATTAGCATCATCGTAACATCGTGAAACAGATTTCGGTAAAGCGGTTGATTGAAGAAGAATGACAGGTTTACCAACAATGAGTCAGTTGACGAAACAGGTTTTTAGACCGTGTTTGCAACTTGGTAATGCGACAATTTTGCATCGTCCTGTTATTTTTCAAACACTACAGCAAAAACAACAATCACAGGTGGGCGGATCGTTGATGAGTATTAGAAACGCAACAAAGAGGGCAGCAGGTTCCAAGACCAGTAATAAGGATTCCAGAGGTCGACGATTAGGATCTAAAAAGTCAGATGGCCAAGATGTTAAAGTCGGTGATATTATTTATAGACAACGTGGTACCAAAATTTATCCAGGAGAAAATGTAGGTATTGGAAAGGATCATACACTTTTTGCCTTGGAACCAGGTTATGTCAGATTTTACTATGACCCATTTCACCCTAAGAGAAAGTTTGCTGGAATCGTATTTGATAAGGATCATCGCTTGCCTACTCCTCACTTTGCACCTACTAGAAGACGATTTGGTAGAACTGTGATCGAGGATCCTCGATTGGCAGAACGCGAACTCAATAATATGAGTCGTAAAGAATATCTTTCTACGCCTGATATTGAACAAGTTAAACAAGAAAGACTCGATAAGCGTAATGAGGTAATACTGAAATTGGGTGAAAACTTGGAAAAATTAGTTCCTGGATTAGAACCTGAACAAAAGAAAACTGCTGTTGCTAGACTCCAATCTATTCGTGTTCATTTATCTGGCGGTCGTACCATTTCGGAAGCTCGTGTACTTGCTGATCGTGAATTTAAACTAGATACCGAAATTCAAGTCCGTTCAAACAGACTAACTTCAGAAGAAGCAACATTAGCTCTCTCTATCTACACCACACAAGCTGCCGAACTCGATTCACAAGTAACTTTTGATCCTTCTCTCAATCTCATTAAACAACTTACTTCTGAGGAACTCTCAACCATGGCCTCCGCGAATATTTCCAAACTCAAAGCCCTTTATTCTGAAGCAGAAATAGGTATTCGTGGCTCTATTAAATCTGAAATGAAGTCTCTTATTAATGCTCCCTGCTTTACTTTAGCCACTAGAGCTACTTTGACTAAACGTTTCGTCAAAGCTTTCAAACCAGAACATGAATGGAAAAATGTTCCTACTGATGCTGCAGAAATTGCTAAGTTGGTAAAAAAGAAGAAGGGTGTCATTATTAACAGGTGGAATTATGATAATAGGAAAATTGATAAAGTGTTTTTGCCCAAAATTTAAACAAGTAATGTATTGTTTTCTTTTATGAAATATATATGTAAATAGTTATGTATTTAGATATTTAAATGATTTTAAATACATATTGATGCAATTCAAGAGATCTCATGTAATACGAGTTGTAAATGTTAAGTTACGCTCTATTGTACCATATATTTAATTTCTATTAAAACCATTAATATCCACCTTAAAATCATTCTACACACATATATTATTTTAGTGCCAGGGGGGAGGGCTGACTAAGTAAATGTATAGAAGTTCTTGAATTATGTCCAATTTTATTATATCATCCACAACATACTTATTTTCCTACAATATATTTTTTTCAGGAATCATTTCAGTAATTTCAACCTCTGAGATTGATTAAGGAATAGTCCTTGTTCATTCTTTTAAGTATTCCTATTTTTTTTTTTTTTTTTTTTTTTTTTTAATTATTAATTAATTCAATGCAACAGGAAAAAAAAAAGAAGTTGACAAAAACTTGAAAAATAATAGGGGGAAAAAATGATTTCACAATTGTTTCAAAAATCAATCATCACATTTTCATGGTATTTTTTTTTACTTTCTATAAAAACCTGACACCAAGTATTTTGTATTATCTTGCAGCAATTATTATTATATTATGCATTGCGTTCAGCTGTTGAAAGATATGTGTATAAGGTCAAGACCTTTTATAAAGAAATTCTTAAAATTAATTCTAATTTTCATAAAACACTTTATTTACTTAAGTTTGAAATTAACAAATTTACCATTAACGTTGAGGTTTTATGTCTTTAATTATAAAATAACTTTTTCCCCTTCCAGTACAAAATATTCGAGTTCGTTCCTACATGTATGTACATGTATGGTTATAATTAAAAAAAAAATCTAATATTTTTATTTATTTATTTATTATCATTAAAATTCATATTCATTAAAAAAGAAAGATAAAAAAAAAAATCTTTCAAAAGTAAAAGCAAAAATAATCGTCATAAGAACTCATCAACTTTTGTATGAGTTTCACATAAAAACAAAAAAGACGTTTTCAGAAATGAAAACAGGATCGTAGTATTCTTTTTATTATAGTCTAATTCGCAATAGGATTTGGCGAAGAAGTTTGATCAATTAAATATTTTATAGTAGCCATCCATTTAATCAATTCATTTTCTGTTTCGCAACTGAGTAATTTTCGTTTCGAAGTAGTAATTAGTTGCATACCATATTTGCATCGCTTTTTATTATTACCAGTAGGAAGCTCAACTTCAACTATATCAATCAAATCAGATATTGGGATTGTTTTTGAAGGTTTTTTCACAATATCATCCATTGAATTATTTGCCTGATTGTTCCTTGATAACGAAATGTCTGATAGAGGCGCCTTTTTGTAAAAATAGAGATTTGATCTTGTTACAACCATGTATTGTGATTGCCAAATTTTGTACTTCTTTTTCAACTTCATAACTGGACCTTGCTCCATGACTTCAGTCATGTCAATATTATTATTTTCATTAGCCTCATCAAACATAAAACTCTCTACGTCGGAGAGATGTTCTGGCGGTGATGATGTTTCAATTGTTGGAGAATGAGGAATAACTGGCTTAATGGTCAAATCATTAGCATGATCTGAAGCTAGTGATGATAAGGAAATAGCAGGTACTGTGCTAAATAATGAGTTGGCACCTGTACTCAAAGTGTTATTTGTTTCAATACTCTTCGATACACCGGAGGTCACCGGTAAAACTGTGTTGGAAGAATGAACGTTATGTTGGTGGTGGTGGTCTAGTAAAAGGCTTGTTACATGGGATGAAATCTTAGGTTCCTTGTTGCTAGTTGATAATAAGGTAGCTTGTTTTATTGGTTTGCTAATTGCATCCTGTTGATTTTCTAATACGCTTAACCTCACAAAAGAACTTGATAACACCTTACTGCTAGCGTCTTCCAATACTTCTCTTAGTTTCTCTACCCATATATCAGCCTCATTTTGTGTCTCCGCTCTTAATAGATAATTTCTATCAGGAGTATAAAAGGCAAATCTCCTGTCGTTATCTTTACTGCTCTTACTTTTTGAACTGCCATCACTTGCATTGGTACCAGGTCGTGCTACCACAGCCATAACATCACTCATTGAGATGATATCCTTCGGCTTGTATTCCCTTTCATCCTTGTAATAGGCCAGCTGAGTGTGTCTTAGAACAAACCATCTTTTCTGCCATGCCTTATGTTTATTGCGTTTTTGGAGCCAACCGGAGTAGACGTAGACATCACTAGTAGGCAATGGAAAGGATTGAGCGGAATAAGGACTTAGATGTAAAGAACCATAATTAGTGTGTGTTGTAGTACTACTCAGTTGCGTTGATGAGGCAGTAGGAGGTTGTGTATACCGGAGGGTTCGTTGAGAAAGAGTACTTGTCCGTGCCGGAATAGGGGCAGGCTGAGTCGCAATGGCACCTTCGGGTATTTGAGCAGACAGCATTATTCCAAAGGCAGGCGAAAGCTACAAAAGAACAGCAAAATAAAGAAGAAAATACAATGCAAGGGAAGGGACTATTGATAGATTGATGGATCAAGACTATGATGGAGAGAATTATGGAAAGGGGAGGAAGGGGAAAAAAAGTAAAACAAATAAAAATTCCCAATTTGAGAAAAATAAAGAAAATCGTTGGTGAATAAGTCTACACATAATAAATGGCTACATACATACATAGACATGGTAAATATCAGTAGGTAATATGTACTAGATGCATACCTGGAAATGTGTGTAAATAGAAGTATGTGAATATTATGGATATAATGTGTGATTATGGAGAATTATTAAAACGGAGTAGAAACTACTGACTTGACTCTAGTCATTGGATTCTGCCTAAAATTGGGCGGCAATAGTATTATTTTCAGATATGAAAATACTAATTCACACGACTAGTCATACACGACTTGTTTTTTTTTGCCCTATGTTATGTTTGTCGTGGAATAGCAGCAGAGATTGTCTTTCCTCCTGGTCTCAGTTTACGACTTAGAACATAGACAAATTACTCTATTTTTTCCCAAAAAAGGCAGCCGTGCACGGCTTTAACAATTCAATCAGCTTGTAATAGACTCGTATGGTATCTAGATGTTGTATGTACACAAACATATATCATATCCCTAGTGATGGACATAAGAATGCACACATGTGTATAGCATGCAATGCTTGCACGACTCAAAATCAATTTATTTAACTTACAGATGTTCTATGTAAGTTTTCCGTATTATATATACTATGGAACAAAATATCCACACATCAAATTTACAGACTGTGGTGAACTTAAATTTTCCTTGAAAACATCTCCATCAACTTTCATTTAAATAATGTAACTTCTGAAATATATATAAGTGGTTTATAAACATGCTTACATCTAAATACACACATTTACCCATATGGATAAATCACAAAATAGTAGACCAACATATGTGCGCTCAGTATATTTGAGACTGACATTATATGAGATCAGTTGCCCAATTGGGCAAGAGAGCAGTACCAACTGCTTTTGCAAATTTGAATAAGACATTAGTAATTATTTGACATTGCTGACAAAGATACCGATTTTGGTAATTGGTTATCCACCAGAAGCATTTTTATCTCTTCCTCTCCTATTCTTGTACTTGGTACAAAGTAAAATTTTTTTTTCTCCCACTGCTAGGACAGAGTCTCTCGGGCATTCAATATACATCATCATATATACATTTATTACGCACAAATATATTCGCCATGTCTGATATCGAAGAACAACAGCATCAACAACAGGAGGAGGAAATTAAACAAGAAGTAGCTGTATATTCAGGATTCACATCTCTTCCCGCTGATCTCGTTGCCGAATCAGGATCAGTAAAACTTTTCAACAAATGGTCTTTTGACGATATTGAGATCAAAGATGTCTCATTGACTGATTATATTCAAATTAGAAGTCCTGTGTACCTTCCTCACTCAGCTGGAAAGTATGCTTCTAAAAGATTTCGCAAAGCTCAATGTCCTATTATCGAACGTCTTACCAACTCTCTTATGATGAACGGTCGCAACAACGGTAAGAAGCTCAAAGCTGTACTTATTGTCAAACATGCTCTTGAAATTATCCACCTTCTTACCGATTCCAATCCTCTTCAAGTTGTCGTCGATGCTATTATTAATACTGGTCCTCGGGAAGACTCAACTAGAATTGGTTCCTCAGGTACCGTACGTAGACAAGCTGTTGATGTGTCTCCTTTGAGAAGAGTCAATCAAGCTATTGCTCTTTTGACCATTGGATCTCGTGAAGCTTCCTTTAGAAACATTAAGACTATTGCCGAATGTCTTGCAGAAGAACTTATCAATGCTGCCAAGGGTTCATCAAACTCCTATGCCATTAAGAAGAAGGATGAACTTGAACGTGTTGCCAAATCCAACCGTTAGAAACTTTTCATATTTTTTCATATATACCTATATGTTTCGTTTGTTATGTTTATGAAATAAAAATGCCCGCATGGGCACATCGTTGTGTAGATGTCTATTTTTCGCAAGAAAACAGAGTGAATGAATGAATATACTTAGATGTTACTACATGGAAAGAGGAGTTTGAAGATAGTTGTAGATTAGAAACAAATTATGTAAAAGAAATACAAAGTTATCGATGCTGATGGAATTTTGATATGAAAGAGAAAGATGGAAGATATATTGATCCAAGGAAAAGGAAAACAACATAATAACAATAATAATAAACATTAATACATCACAGCGTAATAAATATCTCCATTGAACAGATTTTGCGAGTCCAGATCATACACAATGCTAATTCAACTACATGACGACATTAGGAGAAGAATTTGTTTGACAACTTTGCAATGACATGCAACGCTACAACAGAGAAGATGAAACCCAATGCCATGACCATAACAACAATGGGATCTACTCTCAAGCCAGAAGCCTCATCAGTATAAAGCTTCAACATGGTATTGGTAGAACCACCAGCCCCGGCGGATCTGGTTGAAGAAGGCTTTTTACTGGCAGCAGCTTGCTGACGTTCTTGATTAGCTCTTCTTTTGATAGCAGACTTGGGACCTCCAGGAACAGCGGACTGTAGAAGTGTTAGTGAAAAAAATAAGAAAGCGTAGAAAAGAGGCATACCATTGCGAATGATATATATATATATATATAGATATATATTGAGGAAGATGATGTAAAGATGCTGGGGGTAAGATTAAGATTCAAGTGTGGGAAGAAAAAAAAGGACACGGAATCAAATTAATAATATTTCACAAGTGTATAGCAATCAGCACAATACTCCGAAGAAGCTCAATATCGCAATAAACGCTAGTTCCAAAAGGGCCAGAATATCACTGTTACAAATGATTAGTCAGAATATAGGAAGCATGTGATTTCAGTTTCAAAAATCTGACGTCTAAATAATGACATAATCGATTAGTCAGAATCTGGAGATCCGGTGGTCAGTGGTCCAATGAAAATCTTTTGGTGCCCGAGTCCCGGGAACATGTACAAGACCTTGGTCTTCGGGTTTGAGAAGAGCAAAGTGGTAAAATCAGTCGATTTCAATTAGCGTTTGATATTTATCTGTTATTTAGCACATTTTAGCAATATATATCAAAATTTAATTTTGTGTATTTCCTCCCTTGTTTCGCCCTTTTTTTCTTCTTCTTCCACTTCTCCTTCTATTTCATCTCTTGAAGTCCTAGATCCTTTGCCACCAGTCTCTTGTTTATCTTCATCTTCCCGTGCTCCTTCTTTGTAAACAAAATACACGGAGCTGCCAACTCGTCACAGAAGGAATCCTGCATCGTGAACTTTCTTCGCACAAAAAATCTGTCGTCAAAAGGGAAAAAAAGGTAAAAAACATTCTTTTTCACGATTGTTTTTATCTTATTTACGACTGTTTATCATCTTTACACCTTTCATTTCTCTATTGTCAGAAAAAAAAAAGGGAATAAAAATTTTTTTTTAAGGTTTGCCATCATTTTTATTTAAAACTAAAACCACGTCAAATCCATCCAGTTTCGCCTCTCGAAATCCCTAGAAATTCTCAAAACCAAATTAAAACATCTCTTATCCTCATTTCCACCACCACCACCATCTCCCTAATCATCTTGTTTCACTATTCTTGGCCTTTGGTGTGTTCTTGAATCCTGTCAGCAATTTAACTCGTCTCGGTATATTCTATCTCCATACTTACCTATTCATGGATTATGAGAGAAACAAACTTCAGATCGGTCCCGTACAATAGAGCTTCCGTCTCCATCACAACTTCTCTATATGACAGAAGAGCGTTGGATTGCTCGTCTGCTAGACCCCTAATCTATTCGCTAAATCATCTCACATACTTGGCCTCTTCTTCTCCTCGAGTCAGAGAAACTTTATCAACAGATGGCGGCATTGAACGATTGGTCCGAATTTTAAAAGACTGTCACTACAATGAGAACGATGTCAAGACAATGTCCAAAGCTGACCTCGCCACGTTTGAGACTCTAACCGCTTGGAAATGGTCTCTCGCCTTTCAATGTTTGGTGTTTGTTGGAACTAGGGGCACCGAAGAAATTAGATCTAGAGTCGCACATTGTGGGATAATCCCAGTAATCGCAACGGTCCTCGAAAATTATATCTTGTGGAGATCTCGTCCAAGTGCAAAAGGTACGGTTTTCACTGCTATACTAATTTTGTCATGTTGCCTTCGTTTTGCCACATACTAACTTTCCCTTTTTTAGACTTGTCTGCTCTCCCAAAATCTTCAAATGATGGCTTTTGTCCTGCAAGGCAGGCCAGATCTCAACGCCCTATCAACAGTGCTGCTTCAGTCGTTTCAGTTAGTCCTTCTTTAGTATCTACTTCAACCGAATCCTCTCTCGTAGAAACTTATCCGACTTCTGCTGTCTCAAGAGAAAATCTACCCGCAATGACAGATTCTTTCACTTCTGTTTCTTCTTCTATGAACATTGATGATCAAAATCCTGACCCAATGAACCAACAAATCCAATCTTCCTTCCCTGAACAAAATCTACCCTTTACTCATTCAAATCAACAAATTTTACAGGAATCAACAAATATACCTGCTGATGAATCAAGACCAGTATTAAACGACAACATAGGTATTGATACTAACGTAGATGTGTCCGAACCATTTACCAGTGAAATCAATCCAACAGACATCCAAGCACAAACTGGCAACACCACTACTCAAACTGAACAACCGCAACAAAGAATGCAGACTCCAACACAGCCTGCCCTTGCTAATACAAATGTCCCTCCAAGATGCTTTCACAAAGGGAAGCTAATTCCTCGTGGTGAAGATATCGTATGGTGTCTTGAAGTTCTCGCCTTCTTGTCAAAGTACGCTTCTCTTAGAGAGAAATTGCAGAATACGCGATATGTACCCAACTTGTTCCTCGATATCATATCTGATTCTCCTTCTAAACGAAACCCAGATCGAATGGATATTGATGATGATTTCTGCAGTGAATCATCAGCAGATGTCCATTTCGATTACGACTCATATGATTTTGAATCAATTCAAGATATCGATGATGAATTTAAAGGTCGTCATTGCAATATTTTTACTATTGTTGAACAATTTACAGCTGGAAAGATTTCCGATGATGTCAATTACTGGGCCGGTGCAGTAATGCGAAACTCATGTAGAAAAGATGAATCTAAAGGTGGTATTCGACAATGTGCTAATTTTGCATGTGGCAAATGGGAAGAAACTCCAAGAGAATTTGCTAAATGCAAACGATGCAAAAGAACTAAATATTGCTGCAAGGAATGTCAACTCCAAGCTTGGAAATATCATAGGCATTGGTGCTTGGCTGCAAATACCAATGGTAGCCAAGCTGGTAGTACAGCAAGCAGTGTTCGATCTTCTAACACTACTAGTACTACTACTACTGCTATCTCAAATTCTGCTAGACAACATAATAATACTGGATGATCTATAATATGCGTGGATAAACTCAAATATTTTTTGCTTGTTTGTACACTTTATTTATCTTCTTTATTATTTATATATCCATTTATTCATTTTGGATGCGTTATGTTTTCATTATTACTTTTGTCTCCGATTTAATTGTTATGTTAGTGTGTTTGTTGTTATTGTTTCTCTAATGGTATTTTGTTTCCAAAACAATTACATACCTATGTTTTTGTTCTTTTTAATTAACGAGATATTTGATTAGCATTCAATACTTTTCTCTAATGAAAAGATATACTTTTTTATTTATTTATTTCAGTTTTTATACATATCATTATAATTTATTATGATATTTGTATCATTCTGTTTTTTTTTTACTATGTTTTATGTTCATATTGTATACATTTAGTACCAGAAAAAAAAAAAAACTGCATGAAAACAATATTAGTAAGGTTCTGCAAATTGTTTCACAATGTCAAGATAATAATTATTATTATTATTATTAATGTCAAGATGATTTCATGATTTCCTGATTTCATTTTAACATGAAGACTGGAAAAGTAGTCCCTAATCTTATATCAATGTCACATTTTTCCAACCTCAAAATGGAAAACGAGGCTTCCAACACGAGAGCCTCTTATGACATCTGCAATGGTATCATTCCAATTGTCTCGGCCAGGAGAAATCAATTAACTAGGTTGTATTTTTTCCTCCAGACTCGGCTGGGGGAGGAGGATCATTTTGATTCTGAAGATTAGGGTCAGGGATTGATAGGGCACATGAATAAATAATAAAATAAGTACGAAATAAATTCATATATATAAAAACCATAGTCCCCATATCTTTTGTCAAGTAAAGTCACTAGAGTTAACAAACTATGCTAGCCCGTGTAGCGCAATGGTTAACGCGTCAGACTTCTATATATTCAAGTCTTTCAGATGAAATCTGAAGATTGTGGGTTCGACTCCCACCGTGAGTGTCTACTTTTTACAGTATTCTTTTATTTTATAAATATTTTATAAATAGAACGCAATTGGTTGACCACTTTTATTTTTTTTTTAGCTCTTTTTGAAATCATAAATAATTTATTGCATTTAATAAAAAGGTACATTATAACATCTTTTAAAAAAATACATAGTAACTCCCAAAATTTAATTTTAATTTATTCAAGCAGCATGAGCAGAAATACCAGTAGTTTCATTTGATCGTGTAACTTGCTGCCCAGCTCTTTGAATCTTTCCACCTTCAGAATCACTAACCAAATCGACGGTAGGCTTTTCAGCTTGGGCTCGTTTCCAAACTTCGACTTCACAACCTCCACGAATAACCGACACTCTCATAGTAGCAAGCATATTATGGGCGGCATTAGAATGAAGATAGACGCCACCATTAAATACAGCAGTACCATCTTTTCCTAAAGCACTCTTGATAAGAGCACGTCCACCAGGATGTTGATCAATGAAATCAGTAACATCATGGACAATTCCACTAATGAGTACTAAAGAACGAGTCTTAGATTGCTCCTTAAACTCATCAAATTCAATAACAGGGAGTTGTTCAATAGGAATACCCCAGTTAAGACGAGCACGCCACTTATCAAGCTTCTTTTGCTTTTGTTGGACTAAACCTTGTTCAATTGCGTTTTGAGAAAACCTTTGAAGATCGTAAGCAAGACCAATTTTCGCCATAAGACTAATGAAAATCTTGGTAGGATCATATTGATACCATTTCAAAGCGTTGCGATAATCTGAAGGGAATTCATGATGAAAGTTATGGTAACCTTCACCAAGGGTAGCAAAGGCAGTGATAACATGGTCACGAGGAGATCTGCGATCATCAAAAGGTTGCTCACCAATCCAATGAGCCAATGAATTGACACAGAAAGTAGATTGATGGACGACGAAAAGCCTCAAGATACCAGCATAAACATAACCACCAAAGTAATCACCCCAGAGGAGACCAGCAACCATTGTGGGGAAGACAAAAGAAGTCAAAGCAAGTAAAGGCATGTAATGACGATGTTGAAATCTAATAATAGGATCTTCGTTAAGGTCAGAAATATCGGTACGAGCCTTAAGTTTAGGGTTTTGCTTAAACACCATCCAACCCATATGAGAAAACCAAAAACCACGACGAGCATTATAAGGATCCTTGTCGGTGTCGGTAAATCTGTGATGAGTACGGTGACCATTAGACCACCACTTGATTGAACCTTCTCCAGCACCAGTACCGAGGAAAGCCAAAAAAAGACGCAAGGGAAGACGAGCCTTATAGGCACGATGAGCCCACATACGATGATAACCAGCAGTAATACCGAGGCCAGTTAGGAAGTAATAAACAAAAGCCCAAACGACTGTTCTCCATTGTAAAGTAGTGAAAGGAAGCAATAGAAATCCAGCAGCAGGAGTGAGAACCACAAGGATGGTATTAATCCAGTTAATATGCTCATGCCAGTTAGATAATGTGAAAGGTTGCTCTGAAATGTGAGGAGCTTTCTTCTTTGATGGTGATGATGATGATGCTGAGGTTGAAATGTTATTTTTCTTTGAACCGATTAGCAAAGCTGATCCAATACGGTTTTTGTCATTGACATAATAACCGGAAGCTACAGCGTTAGCTTCTTCGATATCGACCTGTTCTGGTAGAGTTGACATAGTTGGGAGATATATGGAAGATGAAATAAATATGAGGTCAAAAGAGAGTATAAAAGAGAGCCTGACGAAAAAAAAAAAAAAAAAAAAGCAGCGACGAAATATCTTTATATATGAATTTGATATTAGTGATCAAGTCATATTTCCCTTACATTTTTCAAATGGGGAATATCGGTGAAACGGATAGCGATTCCATTTGCCTGAGTTAAGGTTGTGGGCTAAACCGGGAAAAATGATTTTTTTCAGCTTTGTTGGGGGGCTTGTCAATTGTTGGTTTTCCATAAAGGTTTAGGGCTAAGCTACTTACTTATACTGCTGTTCACACGTGACACGGGCCAACAAAACCCTGGGGACGCCATGTAATCAACTTGTCACCACCACCACGACCTCGAACGATGATAGGCGGTAGCAGCAGTAGCAATCTCGAACAATTGGTCAACTGGTGTGTGTGTACATATTTACCACTGGAGACAATAATGGCACCATCAACAGATCAGATTAGTGCATATGGTAGCGTGATATAGTTTCTATATAGTGGCAATTTTTTATTTATCTGGTGGGGTGAAATCTTCGTACCAACTGAATTTGTTAGTATGGCGCCAGATAAATCTAGTTCTAACGCGTAAATTTCTTTTTTTTGCATTATTGTTAAATGTATATCCTCGAGATATATGACGGTACATATCTCACACGGAAAACCAGATGTATCGAGATGATATAGTATGTAATGGATGAAAAATGCCAAAAAGAATGTGCTCTATGTCTGGTTCGAACTTGGGACTGGGATTGGGCACACACTCGGACAGGCCGGCAATTGGAGGTTGATACCTGTGCATAATACCACTGCACCATACTGTAGGGTAATTTTTTTTTTCTATGCCTTGTTGGTGCGCAACCCAACCCATTTTTAGCTCAACAACTTTTTGTATTAGGTGACCATTTTACTATTATAAGTCTTATGTGTGATGTCATAAGATTATGTATTAACGCCGAAGTCTCTAGTTATATCTCTTACACTTATATAATATATTATATGATGAGCAAGCCAAATGCTAGAAGCCGGACCCTATAGGAGGTGTTAGTCAAGGTATTATTACTAAGAAAAGAAGTAAGTGAGGGACTCGGATATGCCTGACGCTTGAGATGCATTGTTGGCACGTAACGTGGACATGGCCATCAGAGTGTCGGAGCCGATTGAAGTCATTCAATATGACCTAGTGATTATGGATTTGTACGTACCTAGAAGTGGAACAACGGTCGAAAAAAATATTCGACGCCGCAGTGCCCGAAGATATGAATGTATCCGTGTAGAAAATCGATGTGCTGGTCGGACTGTTGCAAACGCATGCTGGAGTTATTGAAAGCCAAGTTGGCGATGGGTTCAACAAACTCACTTAGAGCATCAACCTTATCGGACCAAATCAAGCCAAAAATGAACATTGAACCAATGGTCTACTTCAACCACGAATGCTACGTAGGCTAAGAACATAATCGAATTCAATAACATATTTAAGAAACTTCGACAAGTAATCTCGCGCATTGAATCGTTTTCCAAGCCATTGGAGGAATCAGTGCAACATCTGGTTACTGAAATGCGCTGGGAAATGGAAGAACAAGCAATGACCATCAGAGAGCTAAGCAAGAAGGTGAAGGAAAAAAGACATCGTCAATCAAGGATATATTGAAA
>JAJMJJ010000187.1:19066-31221 GCA_030568955.1 Geotrichum siamense (nom. inval.) | reverse complement strand
AAGGTGATAGGAATGCTACGATATAACCTTTTAAAGCTTAGTGTAAAACTATTCTTCTCCTTCCAGGTAAAAAATGGATGACTAAGCAGGTAAAAAAAAATCTGGGGTAAAAAACAAACAAAAACGGAACAATTCAAACACGCGGTTTCCTTTTTCCAACAGCAACAACAATAATTGTACAACTATTAAAGTCTTAACTTATTAGATACATACATACATATATCCATTAAGTATTTACGTGATATCTAAAAACATGGATGTAGACACACAGGTAAGAAAGAGAACAAATAATCCGAAAGGGGCAGAAGGGGGGAGGAGGGAGGAAGAGGGGGCGGGGGACAGGAGAAAAGGGATCTAGACCTCATTGCCATGGTCCATTATTCCGATCTACCGAGGTTTTTTTTGTGTGTGGCCATCAATTTTTTTTTATTTTTGGGGGAATATCAACATATGCACATATACTTACACATGTACATGATATATGTGTAATATCTGTTTATGCCTAAGTATCTATGCATATGCTTGTAGCGTTGTATGTATGAAGTTGTGTGGTGATTATCCCTCTCCTTTCCTCCAAAAAACAAAAAAAAAAAAGTGCAAGAATTCTCCGATGCTCCCCACGTTCCTATAATTTCCGAATATTTTAACTTTTTTTTTCTCCTCTTCTCGGTGTTGGCGACTGTATTTGTTCCGATTGGCCAATAATGTGAAGGTGCGTGACCCGCAGGTTTTTTTTTTAAGGTGACATTAATCCGAATATGTTACCCTGCCTTTGTTTTGAAACGGCTTTTATTTTTGTGGGTTGCGGACGAAGGTGGAAAATTTAATGCTAACGGCTTTGTTTGTTTTTGGACACTACCACCATTTACTTGTTGCTTTTCTACGTTTGCCCTCCCCTTTTCTTTTTGTTTTCTTGTATTTGGTGATATTATAGTAATATAAGACGGTACCGTGTGATATATAGGAGAAATGACACGTCAGAGAAGAAAGTCGTCGTTAGGACATATTGGATTGGGAGATACTGGGGCGCCATCGCTGTCAACTATGCCAGTGACTGTGGAGCAGGAACAGGAATCAAGGAGAAGAATTAGGACGTTGTCGCAGTCACATGTGTCCACCATTAACAGTAACACTACTTCTACCACTACGAAGAATGGCAGTAGAAATGGTGAGGAAGATAAAAATCTATTCTTGATCTGGATAAAAGAATTTTCATACCAAAATACATGGTTTATGCCATTGGTGGTGCTGGCAGTAGTTGGGAGTTTATATTTGGGAGAAAAAGTATTTCTGCTAGAATACTCTGACTACAATGATGGATGGTTGACCCCGTTTTTTGAATTGAGCTATAAGAGATGGGATGAGGATAAACAGGATTGGATGTATGGCAAAGGCCCGTTAGACTTTTGCTTTGTGGCCATGTCCATTGTAGTTTTCACATTTCTTCGTGAATTCATCATGCAAACAATGCTTCGTCCACTAGCAATCCATTTCGGTATTACAAAGAAAGCTCGAATTGCAAGGTTTATGGAACAGTCTTATTCAATTATTTATTATGGCATATCTGGTCCTTTTGGTTTGTATATTATGAGTAAACTGAATTTATGGTATTTTGATACAAAATTCTTCTATTTGGAGTTCCCACAAAGAGAACATATTTATCTCTTCAAGTTATTTTATTTATTGCAGGCAAGTTTCTGGGCCCAGCAAAGTATCGTGCTGTCCTTGATGTTGGAGAAGCCTAGAAAGGACTTTTATGAACTGGTGTTCCATCATATCATCACTATGGCGCTTATATTCTTGTCTTACAGATTCCATTTCACTTGGATTGGTCTAGCTGTATATATCACTATGGACATCTCTGACTGCTTTTTGGCTATTTCCAAAACCTTAAACTATCTATCCAATCCTTTAGCTGGTCCTTTCTTTATTATTTTTATGTTCATTTGGATCTACACTCGTCACTACCTTAACATTAAAATCCTATATTCTGTAGCCACAGAATTTGCAACCGTGGGCCCATTCACTCTAAATTGGGAAACCCAACAATACAAATGTTGGATATCTCAATATATTACATTTGCTTTGTTGCTGGCTTTGCAATTGGTTAATGTTTATTGGATGTTTTTGATTGTTAGAGTAGCAGTACGTTTGGTATTGTCGGGAGAAAGAAAAGATGATCGTTCTGATGATGAAGAAGAAGATGATGATTTTAAAGATGACGACGATGATTCTGATGATGAATCATCTACTAGTAGTAATGAAAATGATAATAATAAAAAACAAAAGTAATCATATATAATTAATAATATTTTTTTTTTTTTTTTCTTGTCTTAAATATATATACTACTACAACAATCGTTCTGCCATACTAGCTAAATTTCTTAAATTAAAATCATTATTAAGTGGTGGTGAAGGAGGCAACAATACTGAATGATTAGCCAACAAATTCGAAAACTTCATCATCAACCCATTATGTTGTTGTTCTTCTTCAGATGATGATGATACATTAATTAATTGTTTCAATTGTAATAATATTGTGAATAGTGAATTTTTTGTTGTAACAAATGAACTTGCTGAAATAAGTAATTCAATATAGAATTGATTAATAATATTGTTGTTGGAATGTTGTAAATGTTCGTCTTCAAATGTTTGTTGTTGCTGTTGACTCATTAACAAATGATTCAATAGTTGATTACAATAAAATATCAACTCCGGTTCACAGCTACAGCTATTAGTATTATCCAATGATGACGACGTCGAAGTAGGTGACAGTCCCGCATTATTATTACTACTGCTACTACTACTACTACTACCATTATTGTTGTTGTTGCTTTTCATATTATTCATCATAGTCGATGACAACAATAAAAGTCGAATAATAAGAAAATAATTAAATATCTTAATAAATGGTGGTTTGCCATCACTAAATGCTGCAAGTGCTGATAAATTTTTCGATTTGAATAATGAAATAGCATTCATTATAGGTGATGATTGAGTTTCGGATATACTACTGCTGATTAAAAATGGAATGTTTTTGGTTGATGAATTTAATACATCAATAATAATTAAGGAATCTAATTGATGTTGTTTCAATTCAGGTGTAATAGTCATAATTTCTAAACTATTATTATTATTATTGTTGTTGTTGTTGTTTGTATTATTCGAAGCAATAGTAGTAGTCGTAGTAGTAGTAGTGTTGTTGCTATTATTACTATTTGATGCTGAAGATCCACAACATTGACTATCATCATCATAAAACAATCCAATACAATTCGACAAATAAATATTTTCTCTCGTAATCAAAAATGCAAAAATAAAAATCTGTACAACCCAATACCTATTATTCCTAACACTTTGAATACTACTAATATTACTATCCCCTGAAGAATTTGTTGTTGTTGCTGCTGCTGCTGCTGCTGCTGCTGATGATGAATAAATCAATAATTGCATAATATCGTTAGGAACTTTTTCCAATGTACAAATTTCAATAAATGCTTTTTTTAATTTAGGTTCATGACATGTGTTGGTTAATAAATGAAGGACTTGAGATGGGGTATCTGGAAGTAGATGCAAGATTTGATGAACAGTTGAATAATATAACGAAAGATTGGCTTCAAGTAATGAAGTGGCAGCTGCGGCTGCTGAAATTGGAGATTGTTGATGTTGTGGATTAAAAGGATTAGTTAAAAAATCAATTGAAGGTAATCGTATTTTATCCGTTGTTGCTGAAGAAATAATAGGCGCTGGGGATGTTGAACTAGTATTATTATTGGATGGTTGTTGTTGTTGTTGTTGCTGTTGTTGTTGTTGATTAGCCGAAGCTAATAAAACTGATTGCTGTTGTTGTTGCTGTTGCAAAAGGGAAGTAGAAAAGCTCAAGTTTCGTTGTTGTGGTGATCTACTCCTACTGCTACTACTAGTTGGTGAAGTAGCATGATGAAAGGTGCCACCACTATTCAAAGAATTTCTCCTAACTGATCCTTTTGTAGGTCCTCTCTTCATAGGAATTCGACAAAACTGACACTTCTCATTCGTCTTTTTGCAATTGGAACATTTCGAGACGAAATCTGTAGCATCGCATTTGATTTTTTTCCTTCTACATTCATCACAAGCTCTAGAAATTTTTGTTCGTTTTTTATTCGCAACTGCTGCTGAATTGGCAATTGAAGAAACAGAACAGTCTGACATAGTGGACAAAGATGACTTGGTGGACGATGCTGAAGTAGTTGTTGGGTATTCCCAGTGGCGGAGTAAAACGGTAGCCATGAAGATATGCAAATACTGGAAACAAACAAGTAAATAGGTGAAATACTTGTAATTTTTCCAAATTAGTAGAAACCAACGTCTATTTATACAACTGTGGAGAAATGGAACATTTCTCATTCGCGATAATTTAAAACAAAAATCGGAAAATTCCCCGGGCGGAGAAAAAATTGTCCTAAACTTGGAAATTTCCACCGAAAATGGACAGAGGGGGAACAACAACAAAAACATGGGGTAAAATCGGATAATTTCCCCACAAAGAAAACTTTAAAAACAAAAATGTTGCCGGAGACAAAAATTAAAAACAAAAACAAACAACAACAACAAAAAAAAAAAAAGAAAAGCTGGTTCACAATAACTTCCCCATCTACTACATTATTATGACCGATTGTTGATTGTAGTAACTGATTGCTATATTGTCATGTTAGTTAGTGTGTAATCCTTCACCAACAATTCGTGTTTCAATCTTTACTCCGAATTTTCGGACTTTCTTCTTCTTCCCTTTTGGGAACATTTCATATTCCCGGCCGGTTTTTCCACAGTCACGTGCAATGTTTATATAACCATTTGTCAGCATTGTATAATATATATTGCATAATCCTTACATAATACATTGTCACATGTTTGCTTTATTTTTACTTTTTGCCACAGCAAATCATTTTCTTCTTCCTCTTCTTCTTCTCCATCTCCTTCAACTACTTCAATTCTTTCACTATTCAGCAATATGCCTCCTGTACAACAATTTCCTATGGGCCATGGCCAAGAACCTTCTGCTTGGGAAAAGTTTAAAATGGGCGCCGTGATGGGTGTATGTGTGTTATCTATCTATTAATTACTTGTGAAGTATTTCAACTAACTTGTTACAGACTGCTGTCGGTGGTGTTATTGGTCTTTTGTTTGGTTCTATTGCCGTCTTCCAACAAGGCCCTGGTCCTAACGGTATTGTGCGATCTATTGGTCAATATATGATGGGTTCCGCTGCTACTTTTGGCTTGTTCATGTCTATTGGCTCAATCATTAGATCAGAAGAGTTACAACTGTCGCATGAATTGGTTAGATCGCCTGAATATTGGAGAGCTTTATATCAAAACAATGTCACCGTCAAAGAAGATAGAAGTAATTAATGATTGTGTATGTTGTAGTTGGTTTTGTATATAGTTTTTATTTCATGTCTTATGTTTTGTACGGCTGTTAGTCAAATTTTTCTTGTTCGAACCCTAACCTTCTTCATGTATTGAAAAATACTATTGGTTCAATTTCACCACCTGAAATTTTTCAAGGAATTTTCTTTTCTCCCCTTCTACGTACCCTTTGTTTCAACGTTATTCTCTCTCTTTCTGTATATATATAAATGAATATCGCCAGACGTACTTTTGCCTCTACGGCAAGAGTTCTTCAATCTTCGTCTCAACCTCCAGCTTCTACTACTGCTGATGCTGTTACACCAACAAATCAACAAAATTCTTCTTTTGGCGATCAATCACCAGCAGCTATTGTCAAATCACTTAAATCAGTCCATTTTTCTACAGCAACTAAACAAGGTGGTCCAACAAATGAATTAGAACAAGAATTTGAATCACTATTGAATGAATTTGTTCATAATGCTGATTTGTCTTCTGTTTTTGCTGATTTGAATCCTATTTCTTCACAATCTCAAAATAAATCCAAACAAGCTAAATTTGAAGCTCATATGAAAGGTTCAAGTAGTAAAAATATTTTTCCTAATTTGAGAATTTCAGAGTCTTCTGATCCTTACACTTCACAAGAGCTTTATGTTCGTCGTCTTCATCAACAGAAAATTCTTGGAAATCTCGGATCTGATCTTTCTGCAATCTATCAACCTCATAAAGATGTTCTTTCTCCACCTTCAATTGAAAAATCAACTCTCAACACACTTTTGGCTGCTGGTTTACATTTAGGTCATTCTACTCAATGGTTAAGACCTTCAACTCAACCTTACATTTACGGTGAACGTGATGGTATTCATATTATTAATTTGGATCAAACTTTGGTTCATCTTCGTCGTGCTTCAAAAGTTATTGAACAAATCTCTTATTCGGGAGGTCTGATTCTTTATGTTGGCACTCGTCCAGGTCAACAACGCTCACTTGAATTGGCTGCTCGTAGATCTGGTGGTTATTACGTCCATTCACGTTGGGTTCCTGGAACATTGACAAATTGTCGTGAAATCAGTAGTTCATGGGAACGTATTGAAGTTGATATGGGTGATCAACCAACTGATCGTTTACTTTCACCTCGTCTTAAACGATCATTAATCAAACCCGACTTGGTTGTTATCTTAAACCCAACTGAAAATAGAACCGCATTATACGAATGTATTCAACAAAACGTTCCTACCGTTGGTATTGTTGATACTGATTCTGAACCTACATTATTGACTTACCCAATTCCTGGTAACGATGATTCCATTAGAGGTACTGATTTAGTTGTTGGTGTATTGTCTAAATCTGCTGAAAAAGGCAGATCAAGAAGATTGAAAGAGTTTAAAAAGTTTAAAGAAATGAAGGAAAAGAAAGAATTGGAAACACAAGAAGAAGAATCACAACAATGAAAAATAAAATAATTTATATATTTGTTAGGTATTCCAACATATAATATCTTTACAGAATAAAACAATTGTATATAGTGTGTTGTTGTTGTTCATATTATTTCATAGTTAAAACTATACTGTTCCTGGAACATTTTTGTACAAGTAATTTTATTTCACACTTGCTTCTTCCAAAAAGTAATATATTGTTATTACACCATACATCTATATACACAAATACTTAGGTACACAAGTAACTTCAATAGGCCTAGTAAGGAACAACAATCTTAAAAATATGGGTCTCTATTGAAAAAAAAAAAAAAAAAAAAGTGTTCATGTGATATTTCATATGTTTAAAATGTTTTTAAGGTTTTATTGCTTAGCTTTTTTTTTTTTTTTTTTTTTAAAGTTGCTTTTGAAGGTAGATAGCTCTCGTTTGTTTGTATGTGTAGATTATGAGACATGAAAAGGGAAAGATTGGGTGGGGGAAGGGTTTGGTTTTTATTTTTATTTTATTTTTTTTTTTATTTCATAGATTTTTGTTGTTGTTGTTTGTGGTCTATATCTTTGATTTGAAAATATGAAATCATTTTTGTATTGGACCAAAAAGTTAGGTAATAAAGAAAAAGAACAAGAAGAAAAAGAAGAAAAGGATCAACCAAGTGAAGGAAATGAAGTTGAAGGAAACATGGAATATCCTCAGTTTGGTAGGGGGAGAGTAAAACATGATGACGATGTTGATGATGATGATTCGGTTGTTGCAAGCTCGATTGGATCAACAAGTTTGTTTTCAAAGAATACGGATAAGTCGACCGTGCCTTCGTCGTCAAGGTTTTCTGCAGGGAGTAGTAGTAGTAGTAGTGGTGGTGGTGGTGGTAGTAGTGGAAGGAAGAAGTTGGGCGGGTTGATGAGAGTGGTGGAAACGGAGTCGGAGGATTATACACCGTTGGATGAACAAAAAATGATGGAACAGCAACAAAAGTTACAAGAAGGAGCAGAAGGAGTTGTAGTGAGTGTTAGTGCCAGTGGTGGACAAATAACAACGGCTTTGGGTCAAGGAAATATGGGATTGGTGATGCCAGAAGTACCACTTGATCCACCTGTCCCGTCAACAACACTTGCAGTTCCTATTCCGTTATCGTCAAGCATAACGACTTCGTCGTCAAGTATGGGTGGTGGCCCTAGTAGTGGATCAAGTAGAATGGTGAGTGGTGGTAATGTGCCGTTTGCGTCAACAACTAGATTGTCGGTGTCGTCGTCGATTGGTACTTGTGCACCGTCTGGACCTCCTCCTCCTTCTCTTTCTTCTTCGGGACCACATCGTAGTGTTTCGGATTCTATACCTGCATTAACAGTTTCCGAAGAACTGAAGAAATTGGCTGAAAACTTACAAAAGTTTTTCGATCAAGCATCAGTATTCAATTCAAGTACCATCGAACACCAATTAATTCTTTCCAACAATATTGCGACATCTATTTCGGAAACTTTAGTTTCACCAGCATTTGTATCATATAACAATAATAAGCAAGCAGGAAGTGTGTCAATTTGGACGGATCATTCGTTGTTGGTGATTATTAGAGTGGTGTTGCATTTTGTGGATAATTTGTTGGTGCTGCCGACACAAAGGCAAGTGAAAGCTGGATTGTTGCAGAATTTGTATGAGTTGGGGAGAAAGTTGCATATTTTACCATCGACATCAGAGACGGTAGTAGGTGGGACAGTGAGATTGCCAAGTAATTTTGCAGTTGGATCAGTTAAGGAATTGCCATCTGAACAACATCTCGTTCGAATATTACAGGCAGCAGAAAGGTTTGTATCAGATGAAACTAGTGATCAAACGGGATCGTTTATTGCACCTGTGTTGAGAGGATTGGCACCAGAATTTTCGGTTTTGACATTGGTGTTTGGGTACCCCAATCTAGATAATGATCAACAACAAAGCATAAGTTCAATGGCGAGTACATTGCACACTAAAGATATTCATATATATTGTTGCCAAAATAGAATTGTTCCATGTGGGGCAGCATCAACACTTACAGGTTTAAAACTTCCGTACCGCGTTCCTACAGATGAAACTTCACCGCCCATATCAATGTCAATATCACGACAAATGAACCCCAAAGTAAGTGGTACACTGGGCGGATATATCTACCCCAAAGTGGATAGTTCTAACCCTCAAATGTCACATTATGCTAAATCAATATTTGCCATAACGTGTGCGCACGTATGTCTTGAAGCTGGCGAAGGCAATGGCACGCCAATTTCGCTCCCATCTAACCACCTCATCCGCTGTTTTAAAGACCTTCTCCAAACCGAAACCTCCAAATACCAACCCCACACCGACGAATTTAATTTCTACCAAACGTCAGTCCATCAACTCGATTCCCTTCTGGACCAAAACGGTACGCAACTTGGCCAAGTTGTTTGGGGT
Organism: Geotrichum siamense (nom. inval.); assembly: GCA_030568955.1. Classification (NCBI taxonomy): domain Eukaryota; kingdom Fungi; phylum Ascomycota; class Dipodascomycetes; order Dipodascales; family Dipodascaceae; genus Geotrichum; species Geotrichum siamense (nom. inval.). Next base: position 21,976 of record JAJMJJ010000187.1, on the reverse strand, counting down.
GAACGTACAGTCATCAACAAACAACTTTCCGATATGGCTATTATAAAATGTAATGAAACTCTCACAATCAATCAAAACTATCTTGGTGACGATATTTCATTTTCTGAATACGATCCGGCATTAATGTTTGATAACCTTTATGTTCGCTCGACCCTAGACAAACCTTCTCGCGGACTTGAAGTTTTTAAATACGGAAGCATGACACAATACACTACCGGCCAACTAAACGGTCTTCGCATGATCTACTGGTCAGATGGTCAACTTCAATCCAGCGAATTCATTGTCTCTTCTTCCAGTGGTCGAGGCTTTGCCAGTGGTGGTGATTCCGGTGCATGGATCCTATCCAAAGATCACCCTGACCCTCTAACTTCTTCTCCTTCGCTAGCAGTGCTAGGAATGCTCCATTCTTTTGATGGTGAACTAAAAGAATTTGGCTTATATACTCCAATTTCAACTATAATGGATCGATTACAAAATGTAACTGGTGTCAAATGGGCAATTCTTGGAATACCTTGATTATTCCAAATAATTATAGATAATTATTTATGTATTTTATTTTTTTTTATTGCGATCCTTAATTTGTTACTGCTCTTTATAATATTTCATCATCTGTTTTGTACGCACTTTTATCATCATTATTTATTATTATTATTTATATAAAAAAATTTCTATTATTTCTTCATTTATTACATATATATATTCTGAGTGATATTTGTATAATATTATGGTCATTTCCTTTCTTCTTGTCATGTAAAGTTTTGAGCTTTTTTTTTTTTTTTTTTTCTTTTTGATGGAATGGTGCTGTGAAACACACTTTTCATTTATTTGTACATATGTACTTACTTAGTTTTCATTTATTTATACATATGTACTTACTTAGGTAGGTAGAGATGTACGTATTTAATAAATGAATATGAAAATTTATTTTTTGTAATAAATGAAAATACATGAAAAATTTATTATTATTTTTTTGTAATATCTATTGTGATTCCACATTCTTACTCTTGTTCATAAACTCAGCATATTTGGAAGTTTGATGAATTCCACATTCAGATTTATCTTTCCCTTTCCATCTACCAGCTCTTTCATCTTCACCTTCTTTTACAGGCCAAGTCGAATGGTAGTCACCTACAGACTTGTAACCCTTGTCGAGAAGTTTGTTGTAAGGAATGTTGTGCTGGTTAATGTAGGTACTTATTTGAGAAAAAGTCCAGTTGGCAAGTGGATTGAGTTTAAAGAGATGTTGGTGGGTCGTAGAATCGAGCTCGAGAATGGGGAGGTGCGATCGATGACCACCTTGGGAACGGCGTCGGCCAGTTATGGTGGCTTGAACGGCAAAGTCGGTGTAGGCACGTTGAGCGGGCTCCACTTTGACAAGGTAGTCATAGTACATTTCGTTTGTTTCCCACAAGTTCTCTCCATACTTTTGAGCAAACTCCACATTGCTCTTCAAATCGCCTTCAGGTCTGTAAACATGCACTTTCATCCCGGGACCATACTTGGCTTTAAGTTCTTCAATCAACTCATAAGTCTCTGAAAAATGGTGTAAGGTATCAATGAAAATTAAATCCACCAACCCTCCTTCGGTGGCGTTGGGTTCACGTAGTTTAGGTGTAATGATTCGTTGAATCATGTCATTGATGACAAGCCCGGTAAGCCCAAACGCAGTAGTTTGGAAAATCCTAGGAATCGTAACAATTGCCCATTCCAAAATTTCTTCTGCCGAAAGCAATGAAAGCTTTTGATTAATATGATCTAATTGCTCTTGTGTAAAAGTTATCTGTGTATTACTACTACTCATTTTCTTCTTAAAAAAGAAATCAATGACTTTTATTTTTTTTTTTTCTTACCGAAAGAGTAGTTTTTTTTTTTTGTGATATGTAAATGTTTAGATTTATATATATATATATAAATTAAAAATTTTATTATTATTTATAATTGAAAAGGAATAGTGATACATACATAGTAATTTTGTATGGCATAACTTCACATGATATGGTCAATTTTTTTTGTGGCTGACGATGTTTTTTTTTTTTATTAAAAAATAAAATAACAAAAAAGGAAATTACTTGATTTGGATATAATTTTACATTTTCAGAAAACAGGCCTTGATTAAGTAATGGCATTGGTTAAACGTAATGGGTAAGGGCAACTCCATCTGTCTCTCTTTCTCTCTCTCCCCCCCCTCCTTCTTCCCGGTAAACCATCCCACTTTCTTTTCTCCCCTTCTCCTCCTCCCTTTTTTTTTTTCTCTTTACCAATCAATTGACCAATCAATTCTCACTCTAAGACCCAATGTCACGCTACCTAACTCTTCGTCGTACATTTGCCACGACCACGCGCCTATTAGTCAAAGGTGATTCGTCCACAATTGACTTCTACAAGCTGCCACCTTCCAACTACATCCCCGTTGACTTTGGCCCTGAAGTCAAGATCCCCATTCTTCCTGACAACTATGGGGTCATTCGTAAGTCTAAGACGTTGAATAAAGAGAAACCTACTGCGGAGTTTAATAGGTTGCAGGTTTCAGAGGTTTCAAATCAAGGTGCTAGTTCGTCGTTTTTGAAAGATTCCGTTGGCGCAGCAGAAAGTTTGAAGAAGACTGAAGAAAAAGCAGAAGAAGGGAAGTATGAAGAACTTTCTGAGAAAGATAAGTTCCAATTGTTGATGTTTGCAACTGTCGTTTCTACTTGGTGGATTTTGGGTAACTACTTTGAAAAGCGTAGTGCTGCAAAGAAACATTAAATTTTTGTTGTTGTTGTTGGTTCTATACTATCAAACTGTACCCTATAAATAACTTTTGGTATATACATGTAAATTTATTCATAATAAACCAATTCTTTCTATTGCCCTTTTCATGCTACGTCCTCGTACCCCAGGATTTGGCAACCCATCAAAAAAAAAAAAAAA
>JAJMJJ010000187.1:0-18966 GCA_030568955.1 Geotrichum siamense (nom. inval.) | reverse complement strand
CTTAACAATTTCTATATTTGGATTGGTAATAATATTGTTATTATTAGGAAAAATAATAAAAAATGATTTATATATGTTTAAAATTTGTATAAACAAAATATTTATATTCAATTGTCACATGAATAAACTAAGGAGCAAGACGTTTAGGATCACGAGGGAACAAACAAGCACGTCTAATATTCTTGAGATCCAAGAAAAACATAACCACACGTTCAAGTCCAATACCACCACCAGCATGAGGAGGTGCACCATATGAGAACGAATCAACATAGTCCTTCAATCCTTTAGAAGTAGGATCAACTTCATGGGCCTTCATACGTTCAGCAAGGAATTCAGCATCATGAATACGTTGAGCACCTGAAAGAATTTCTTCACCACGCATAAAGAAATCGTACGAATTAGAATAGTTAGAGTCCTCAGGATCTGGCATTGTGTAGAAAGGACGGATTGCCAATGGAAATTTATCCAAGATGTAAAAATCGGTGTCATGCTCTTCACGAACAATCTTTCCAAGCAATTTCTCATGTTCAGTACTAAGATCTTCAAGTTCAGGAATATCAACTCCTCCCTTTTCTCTCAATAATCTAATACCCTCCTTGAATGGAATACGAACCATCTTTCCATCTTTAGGAAGCTTGAATTCCTCAACGGGGTATTGCTTTCTAACAACAGCAATTTCATTAGCAAAACGAGTTTTAAGTTCAGTGAAAATAAACATAAACATTTCAACTAAAACATCAATAACTTCATCATAATGTTCCTCAAATGCCATTTCCAAATCAAGTCCTGTAAACTCAGTCATATGTCTATGAGTGTTGGAGTTCTCAGCACGGAAAACAGGTGCAATTTCAAAAACTTTTTCAAAGTCAGCCGCAATCAACATTTGCTTGTAAAGCTGAGGTGATTGGGCAAGGTAAGCTTCTCCCTTGAAATATTGAATCTTGAATACATTAGCACCACCCTCGGAAGGAGCACCGATAATCTTGGGAGTATGAATCTCAGTAAATCCTTTACGAAGCAAAAATTCTCTAAAAAGAGTACAGACACCGGAAGAAATCTTGAAGATAGCTTGATTAGTAGTAGTTCTCAAATCAATAGATCTGTAATCTAAACGGGTATCAAGATTGACAACGGGGAGTCCCAACTCTTCAGCTTCAGCTTCTGATCTAGTAGCATCTTCAATAAGAATAGGAAGTTGATTAGGAGTCTCAGCAATAGTGTACAACTTGGTAACCATGATTTCAACATCCTTGACAGTAGCTGATGTAATCTCTTCAGGGGTAGCTTCAACAACACCGTGAACAAGGACAATGGACTCCAAGTTAATGGAAGCAGCCCACTTCACCATTTGCTTAGAGATAGAATCATTGTTGACAGCAATCAAACCTTGAATCAAAGAGTCTTGTTGTCTTAAAGACAAGAAACACATCTTATTACCTTGTTGACGAGATGTGTGAACTCTAGCTCGGAAAACAACAGTTTCACCAGCATTAGCCTTGCTGAGAGTTCTGATCTGAATTCTCTTGATTCCAGTTTTCGAAGAACTCTGGATCAAGGGAAGCTTACCATAATTCTCAGTACCATAATCAACCTCAGAAGCTTCTCTGGCAGCTTTCTCAGCGGCCAATCTTTTAGCAGTTTCCTCCTTCTTCAATTGTTTCAATCTGGCGGCTTCAAGTTTCTTCAATGCTTTCTTGGAAAGAGGCTTTCCGTCTTCACTATATTTTTGTTTGTTAGTCGTAAATCTAAAATACCAATAATATTAAAATCTGCGTAAAAACTTACCCAAGAACAACTTCTTCGGCTGAGTTGTCTTCAATTGAAACCTCCTCGACCTTCTTTTCAATTTCTTCAGACATCGTATGTTGGCAGTGTTGAAATAACTATATAGAGTGAGTTTCTAATAGAAGATAGTAGAGAGAGAGAACATAAAATTTCGATAACAGAAAAAAAAAAAAAATTTAGGTGGTGTGAGTCTTGGACAGGGTAACTAAAATTTAGATACCCTCTGATAGCCCCAGATCATCGTAGACATGTCACTAAAATACAAAATGGTTAATTATATTTTGGGTTATTATTATATTTCAATAAATAATATTTTATTCGTTGCAATTTTATTGAATATTTTTTTCATATATACATATTGTAAAGGAATAATTCAATGTCCTTATGTGCGGTAAAAAATTAACATGCTAAATATTGTCAAGATATCTGAATAATGCTACTACAAAATAAATGTACAATTAAACTTGAATATAACCCGATTATTTTTATTTAGAACGAACTATCTTTAATTTTTTTTGTACCTTAACAGTCTTTAAAAATGATTTTTAGTATATCATTCTAACTAATTCACCTAAAATAAACTTAACACTGGTTAAATGAAAAAAAAAAAAAAGTTTTGTAAAAATATAGAGATGTAAGCTTTTTTTTTTTTTTTTTTTTTTTTTTTTTTTTTTTAAGTTAAACACTCTAAAAGAAAAGATAGAATATGATACGTTTTTGTTTTTTCAAATATGCGTATTCTTAAATATTTATATATAGAGCTCTATATCATAATTAAAAGAGCCAATTACAGTAAACTTTAGATGCTGCCATTGAAAGATGGTTAAGGTGGCACCCTTTTTTTTCTATCAAAGGAAATAGACATGTTAATAATTCTTAAACATGATTAAATTTTTAGACAAAATCAAGAGTTGACAATTACCAAAGATTTTATTAATACTATATTATGAATTTCAATCGCACAAACACACACAATTTACTTTCCACTTTTATATTTTTCTTCAACCGTTTTAATTCTATCAGGTTCAATTTGATTTGTAACTCCCAGTAAAGTTCTTGTTACTGCTTCAGTAGCTCCAATCATTGGTCTAATGACCACTACGGGTGCAGCTTTAGCCAAATCCTTAGCACTTTCAACTTTACCTACTGCTTGTTTAGCAATTCCTAAATTTTTGTTTATACTCTTGTACGCACTTTTGATTCCTTGAGATATTGTAAGGGGTTGATTGGCATAAAGTGAAAGTTTGTGTTGTTGATCTTCATCATCATTGTAGCTGGTTGTTTGGTCTGGGACAGCTGATTCAAGAATTGTTTGCGTACCAGCAGCAATTTTGGCACCAAATTTTATTAGTTCGGATGTGGTTGTTTTGGCAAATTGAACTGCTCCTTTACGCAAAGCTCCAACAACTCGTCCATCCTTTTGATACTCCCGCACTGGTACAACCACAAGATCTCGAATTCCCGATCCTAGTCTTACGATAGATCGAACAGGTGCCAATCCGGCAAGAACATCTCCAAGTTGATTACTTCTAATATCTGGCATCCAAATACTATTCAATTTTTCTCCAAGTTTAGGGAATCCTGAAATACCATAAAGTTGTACTCTATTCAATACCATTTCTGCTTCATCAAGTATAAAAAAATTCATAAACTCCGTAGTATGTCCAGATCGTAACCCGGCATAATCTACCTTCTTGGGTTTATAATCAAGTTTAACTTTAATGGCATGGATATCAGCTTTTTGTATAAATGGAATTTCATCCTGTAAATTTGCCATCAAACAGTCAAATCGATCATCTTGAAACTCAAAAAATCGTGTAAGAAAGTCAACAGTATCTTGATCCACATGCAATCGTAATGGAAGAACATACAGATTCAAAACAATCTCAGATGTAGCAATAGTAGGAACTGGTTTTACATTCTCCATCACTACATGAAACATTGCTGCCCCTGCTTCTCTCTCTCCTTGCGACCTCATATAAGTTAAAAACTTATTCCATGTAGATGTTGCAACATTATCGGAAATTTCTGCATCTCGCACCTTAATATCAAGGCGATTAAGGACTGGGTTATCACTAACTTCATTGATCGATGAAAAAATTGACATAGTACCATGTACTCGAGAGAGATGAATATTAATTTTGTGCTGCTTGGATCTTTTCAGCTTCAATTGTTTTTGAGTATTGATATGATCATTCGTCGATGTAGGCCCTCTTTTATCCTTAGTAATTTCATCATCTTCATCATTGATATCTTTGTTGATCATATGTCTTAGTTGATTAGAATCTTGATGTGTAGACATCGAAATATAAATGGAATTAAATAACACATCAGCAACTAGGTCTTCACCTTCTTCATCGGTATCAATAGCTTTCTTAAAAACGTCCTCTTCCTCGTTCTGAATCTTCCTTATTTCATTCGCTTCATATTCAACTCTAGATACGGCCTTTGTAATAATTTCTCGGGTGTATTTCCAGTCGTAACCGTCATGCAAGTCCCAGATGAATTCTCGAACCATAAATTCTACTTCTACTGTAGGTGATTTAGACATAGCTATTTGTTCACTTTCATAAGGAAGGTGTTCAAAATGATTCTCTTCAAACTTCAGTTCAGTATCCAAAAAGTGGACTGTAGGTTCTTCTCCAACAGAGTCAACAAATATATTTCCCTCTTCTTCTCTTGCAATATTATCATCTTCTGACTTACTACTCTTGCGACCCACAACTACACTTAGATCTTCTTCCAAAAGTAGATCCGTATTTGAATAATTCGTCCCAACTGATCCGGTTGACTTCATACCAGCTCCGTAGTAGCCTTCAACAAATTCTAAGTTATTAGTCAAAAGTACTTCATCATCATCCATGATATTTTCGTCTTGGACTCCCAAATTTTCAATTTGTTCAAGTAAATTAATTGGTTCATTGAGTTTCGTTCTGTATTTAAGATCCGGAGGGGTAGGTTCAGCTGTAGGCTTCAAGTCGTTTACTATCTGCATTAATGAATGTGTTGAATCTGCACATGATTTCATATAAACACTTCCAACATCAAGGTTTACATTGACATTCCCTCCCATAACTTTGATCCCGGTATTTATTCGAGAAATAATTGCAACAGAAACGTATCCTTGACTAATGTACTGCATTGTGAGATCATGTTTAGTTTTTCGACGTTGTTCGTTCACCGGTAATAGTGTTTGTTTATCATCAGTCATAAGAAGAGATGTCTTTTCTAACTTGACTTGCATCTTCAGTACATCTGAAAATTTTAGAAGCCCAGAGCCTTCATTTATTAACAAGCATGCATGGGATGGTAAATGAAGTGGCGAAAGACCAACAACACAATCCATCAATGATAGAGGTATTTCAATGCTTTTATTGGAAGAAGGAATTGGTCCTGAGTCGGCAGTATCATCATTATTATTATTATCCTTTTCCAACAACTCTAAGAATTTTACATTATATTCCAGTTGAAGGTATGATAACTTAACTTTATTAAGTTTGCCATTAGAAAGGAGTTCTACTTCCAACACAGGTTTGTCCTATCATTATTATTATTGGTCGCATGTTAGTATCTCATTATTGTCTTTTTCATAACAAAACAACAAATCTTTCCTATATCTTACCTTTTTGTCATTGACCTTTCTAATTAAAGAAAGATGGCCCAAATTTGGTTCAATATCTCTCATATCTCTCATAACATGAATATTTCCAAAAGTTATCGTCGATTTTCCTGATTTCTTTAGTTTCGTTGAAAGATCCCCTAAATCAATATCAATTTGGCCAAGTTTACCGGGGAGTTCAACTCGCGTAGTGATTGATGCAATTATTAGTTCAAAAGTAGTATATTCAAAGTTGATCTTTTTCTGAGGTACTGAAATTGGGGAAGAATGAGGTAGACCATGCAAAGTAAGTATTATATTAGCTTCTTCAGCAAGATTTGAAATATATGCAAGTTTGGTCTGACAATCTATAGACCATATATGGAGCTGCTGAATATTATATTGATAAGACAATTTCTTCATGACGAGGGTATTTTCTTTTTCAGGAAGTTGAACAACAACCTGAGGGCAAAATGCAATATTATTAGAATCAAGTAAAATAGGGAAAATGGTTAAATTGATAATGCTAGTATCTAGTGTCAATTGGATTTCCAATGCACTAGTTTGACCAACGAAGGTCCGGATTGGCTTCTCAGGATCAGAATTGTCCTCTGAAACTCCATTTTCTCCTGAGGACAAAATACTAAATACAGGGTCAAATGTGCGAAGAACTGCTTGTAAAGAAAGTATATCAACAAGATCAATGTTAATCTGACATGAATTTGGAACCAATATTTTCAGAACGTCTCCAAAATAGCAAGTAAAATCACTCTGTTTCACAACCGAAGGAAAGTTTAAAATGGTCTTTTTAGGTCCATTGACACTAATATCAGATATATCGAATTTGTTATTGATATATTGAATACCGTCTAATAATAGAATAATATTTTCTTGGTGGCAACCTTCTTTGAGCAATGCTTCGGAAAAAGAAAGCTTAAAATGATCTAGAATAAATGATTCGAGACTGAAACCATCAAGTTCTTCCACATTTTCTCCACTTTCATTCTCTGGTTGATTAGAAATCGACGGTGTAATAGAAGAATTAGATACGTGAGACTCAATTATTTGTAGCAAAGGAATCAATATTGTTGGAAAATTCTTCAAGGTTGCATGGATTGTTGACACATGAACAGTTAAATGAGACATATTTAAATTAACAAATTGAAGTTCAACCTTATCAGTCCAAAATAATCGAGGATACGTAGGATCAGCAATTGCAGACATATACATGCTTGCTTCATGATCAAACATCATACTTTCCATCAAATTAGACGATTTCATGAAGTCAGCGGCTGATTTGAAATACTCCGACTGTTCGTAAGTTGATTTGAACATAGTTAATTCATTTTCGATAAGAGACAATTCAACAGACTTAATTTCAATTATCCGCACCCCATCTGATCTGGTACTAAATTGAACTCTTTGAATAGTAAATTCAACTTCGATTTCATCTTGATCGTCGTCTAATATCAGTTTGACTGTAATATTCTGTAAACTAACCAATAATTGTGATATTGCCGTATCTACCACTTTATTCACCATACTTGAAAAATCAATGCCAATACCTTCAGCACCTTCATCTTCAGATAACACAATACTCTCTGCTAAATCTGCCGTCGTTCGTTCAAGAATATCTTTGAAATCACTTTTACGCCCAACCTTAACAACCAGATTGATACCATCGCCATTAAGTTTAACACCACCCAGTCCTAATTCGATCTGTAATTTTGAAGCTCGTCCATGCCTCACAAACAAACCGTTAAGCATACCTGAGAGCTTCTCGGCATCTAGTTCTACATCGGATAACGCGACTTGAGAATTTGAACCGAGAGAAACCTCCAGATTATCGAGATCTATAGACGAGAATAGCGAAAGTTTTGAAAGGAGATAGCTGAACACTCGCTTTCGAATATTTTGCGGCATCCATGATGTAGATGAATACACCATTTTTCTTTTGCAATATGAATTCAAAGGAAGGCCTTTTTAGGAAGAATCAGTATTTTGAGAAATTTGGGGAAATAAATATTGGCAAAAAACAAAAAAGGCACATACTAATAGCAATATTGATATAGGGTTAGGGTATAAGATTATGATTTTGTTTGTTACTGCACCAGTTGGACCAAAATCAGACTGATACAAATGAGATCGTAATAGCGACAACTAAATTGAAATAAATCAATTAGATGAACAGGTAACGTATAATTCTTACAAATTTAATATTATGGCTATCTACATGAATTTTATTATTTGTGAATTTTCCACAGAATAATCACTCTTTTCAATATCATTATGCTCAAAATTTCCCACATCATATATTCAAATGTTCCTATATACATATAGGTGCAACCATACTATTCTGGACAAGTTCAAAACTTCAAAATTCTCATGACTTCCATATTGATGGTACGAAAAAAGTATTTAGGAAAAGGCTACGTACATAAATATTTGCCTAGTACAAGCTTTTCAGGTCGCAATTTCTGTGGGAATGTAAATTTAACAACTTTTATAACTTGATCTAAAATTGCCGATTTCTTTCCTTAAATTATATTTTAGAGCATTTTATCCACAAGTGGGTTTTAGTAGAACATGCTATGTGGAGAAATATAAGTAGAAGAGTAAATTTTGATAAGAATCTGTACAAATCAATGTATGGTATGATAATTCAATGTAACGAATGTAATTTGTATAAGTGAAAATAGAGGCAATCGACTATAGTTACTATGATTATTACTCTCGTACTTCTTGATTGATTAAATAAATAAATTGTGAATAGTTAAAATATGCGAATATTGTTTAAACGAAATAAAATAAAAGAGGATTAAAACGAGTGCAAAGAATGTTGCTTAGTAAAGGAATATTCTTTAAACCTCTTTTCCTCGATATGTGGTCTTGAAACATGAACAGAAGGTGCAGAACTTTTTCGCAAAGTCTCAAACTTTGGAGCTAGATCAAGTTCTTCTTTTTCTTCATCTTCATTTGCTTCTTCCACAATTAAAAATTTGTTCAAGAAAGAAAATGACCAAGAGGACGCGCGTTTCTCTGGACCTCTGAGGAGCATTGACTTAATTTCGTTTCGTTCAGGAAGAGAGAATGTAGGCTTTGTCGTAACCTTAGAAGCACCAGATACGGATATAGGTGCCAACGGAGAATATGGAGTCGATAGAGTCAAGATAGAATCATGGGATTTACTTCGTTTCAACGATATAAGATCAGAATCAGAGTCTTCAGCTTCGTAGATGGTTGCGGCATTAAAACATGAATCTTGCGGTAGAAACTTGTGTAACCCAGAATTGTCATAATCGAAATGATAATGGTAATTCACAGGTTTTTCAATCTTTAGCTTCTCAACTTCATGCTGCAGATATATTATGTCCTGTTGTAATGAATTTAGAGCATCTTTGAATCTATTGTTTTCAACTTTCAACCCACAATTTTCTTGTTGTAGCGTTTTGTTTTCCATTCTAATAGTATTCAGCTGTTGCTTTGCATTATCGTCATCATTAATTGTTCTATCTAACTGTAACTTCAAAGCTTCATAGGTATCTTCTAACTTTTTATGATTCCGTTCCATAATGGAATGTCTTAGTAGAAGCCGTTCCATATCTCGCTTTGTCGCTTCAACTTCAGCTGTGTATTTCCCTGATCTTGAATTAGCATCTTTCGCAGCTCTTTCAGCACGTTCCTTTGCTCTTGTCTCATAACTTAGGGCCGATTGCAAGAGTTTATATCGCGCTAGCAATGCTTGTCCCACATCTACTACATTGTTGAGTCTATCTTCGAGTGGCTGACATTCCTGACAACACTTTGCCTCATTTGAAGTAAATTGAAATAATTGATCTGCTGTGTTTGCCTCTAAGTGCCTTGATATCAGGTCATCAGCAACTGGAGGCATTTCGTAATTCTGGTTCTTGCTTTCCTTATTATTGAAAATATAAAAACTGTTTTATTGGGTTTCTGTGTGATTTGTTTTCATGATTCTCGGGAAGAATTAAAATGAGAAAAAACTTGGGAGACCACATTATCTAAAAATTTATGGAAATTTAAACTTCTCGCACACATTCAGTTTATTATTATTTCTACCCCTGAAAAGCCATCGGTGTAATGACTACCGATGCTGTATATCATAATGTATTGCTGTAATAACACACGTAGCACTCGATGCAATTAGCAATATAATAACATGCATAGCACTTAATATAAACATTATAATGGTTACAAACCATCAAGAAAACTACAAAAGATCTAAAACTTTAAAACTATTAAATTCATTTAAAATACTTCACACATTAAATACTATAAACATCCCTTCTTCTTCAACCCACCAATCCTTCAATTAATCATCAACATCAAAAATGCTTGATTTCATCTAAGAAAAAAAACAAAGAATCATCACACACCAATAACATTGAACGAATGAATAAAAATCAAAAATTATAAAACCCAGCCCCCTTAAAAGGCAAGGCCAGCAAGCACCAAGCCTTTCCCACCCGAAGGTAGGCGATACTGCGCTGTGCAATGCAAATATCCTATAGGCAAAACAGTAACTTGGCTCCCCAGGATGTTTGAGCCCTGAGAAACGTTTCAAGGTAAGTATGAAGAAGAAGAAAAGAGGGAGGTATGTGGAGGGATTGCAGACTTATTTATACTCTAGAATCTGTGGTTAGGGATAACAAGGAATATAAGTGGTTAGGGCTTGTTCTTTAGGGCATGAAAAGAGGGTAATTCTTTTCGCACTGTCAATGAACGATTCATTGCTAATCCAAAAAATGTAAATGCTGTACAACATGTCATTACAGGGAAAAATTGTATGTGAACAATTCCACCTGGTATGTGTTGTGGATTCTGTAACCATTTGATATAATATCCGTAATTGCTGTAAAGTTTTGTCCAATATATATTGTACCGATATTTTATTTTGCCTGAATCCTTCTCAAATATATGAAGATATGTACTACATGCAAACACTTGAAGGTGTAGAAATACATCCATTTTATTGTAAATTCTATGCATTCAGGTGTCTATTTAGCTCTAAAGTACCATATCCTGTACATATCTTTGCCTTTGGGGCAATCATATTACTGATACGATAAAAAAGTACTATGTAGAAATGGGACTGGTAAAATAAATATCTTCAAACCACAACTGTAATGATAAACATACATACATACAAATAAATACAAGACTTATAAAATAAAATCCAAAAATTATTAAATAAAAACAACACAACAAGGTGGAACAAGGCCAAGTAGAGTAGAACGTATGAAATTCGTTAATCAAGAGAGAATAAAATAAAAATAAATAAATAAATAAAAGTACCCCTAACCGAGAGTACTGAAAAAATAAACTATGTTTTTCTAATATATCATAAGACTTAGGATTATCCTAAGTTATATCTCCTGTAAAATGCGTTGAAAATTAATTCCTCGATAGGAAAGCTTACTATACCTAATATTGCATTTGTTACAATTTTGTATTGTTAACAAATATTAATTGTGCACTTTGTCCCACAATTTGCTTTCTATTTTATCTATTCAATTTTATATCGTATGTCTTTACAATAATGCTCTTTGCTAAAATATATGGTTTCAATAGGTTATTCATAGTAGTCCTTTTGTTCAGATAATTCCTACATACATACTGACTTAGGTATGTAGGTATAGGTAAACGGATATGATATAAAATTGTAGCTTGAAATAATAGTCAAAAGAATTATTTAAAGCAATATATTAATTTTCAATACTCTGTAAGTACATATATTAGATGATAATTGTGTACTCCAACCTCAGTAATCGTGGTAAGTACTCGTAAGTGAATGTGATCAGATAGAGCTAGACATTGACACTTTTGATCAGTAGATTTGTTTGTATTAATAATAATTAAATTTTTATACAACATGAATGTATCTATTTTTTCTTTCATTAATACTGAAATTTGTTAATTTCGTTTATATTCCTTAGGTTTTTTATAATGTGTAAACATTCAAATATTTAAATTGTTCATCTACTATTAGGTATGACATAATACTAGTACGACATAGCCCTACTAGGATAGACATAACATATACTTTTCTTTAAAAATTTCTTTTTGTGAATATAATGGTAAACAGTAAAATCCTAATATTTTTTTCATTCCATTTATATGCGATACAGTGAAATATTACTTGCTATGTAGTCGGATTTAAATATCTTTAGTCTTTTCAGGTCTTTCCAGCTGATGATGAAAATGAAAGTATAAAAATTTATATGTAATTTTATTATGCCATCGGGTGTATCCTTCATAACTTGTGGGGAAATTAAAAAAAAAAAAATAGGTACAGCTATTACAAGTCACGTTAATGTTTGAACAGTTTTTAGAGTTGTAGTACCGTGTCGGATTTATCAATTTTACTTGAAAAAGAAAAAAAGACAATAAAAAATATCCACCGGTAAATATTACTTTGAATGACAAATTATTTAAGAAAAATAGGTTTCTACTTTGTTACATATGTAAATATTTTATGGGAGTTTCTTGATGGATAGTTTTGTTTTTTACTTGTTATGAAGTAAAAACGATAATTGTTAAATTTACGATTTTGCATTTAGCGTGGACTCGACATGAAAAATTTTTAATTTATATTTCAATTTGTATTTATGTTTTCACATAAATGAATAACGCGTTATATTGGATTGTAGTCGGGGATATCGATGTTTACTGTAGAGATTGTTGTGATGATCCATCGGCTTCAAATCAGGTACCACAAATGCGTAAACTCCGATAGTCACATGACTATTATCATACAAATTAGTGTTTGAAGGACCTATCTTGACCGGAGATACGGAGTGTGGCCGCGGAGGTTCCTTTGGAGCTGACTTGGTGTAGCCCACCCTTTCCAGATCAGCCTCATCATCGTTGTACTCGATATCTTTCATTTAAATATTTGGTGATTTGTTCTTTCTCTCTCACAAAATAAAATTCAATCATTTCAATCCATCATTCAATTATTCATTGTTATTTTCATTTATTATTTATTTGTTTATTTATTATGACTTCAGGAAACAAGTTCAAACTTTTTTCAGGTGCATTTGTGCATTCAATCAGTCAGACCGATCTGGAGATTTTACCTCGTGCAACCATTGCAGTGAATGAAGAGGATGGTACTATTGTCTTTGTCGATAAGAGTACTCGCAATGCGCTGGAGTCTGCTATTGCTAAGGGTATTTCTGAAGAAGATATATGTGCAATTGTTGAGACAGATGAAGAGAAAGGAACTCAGTTTTTCTTCCCAGGATTTTTTGATACCCACATTCACGCTTCACAATATCCAAACAACGGTATCTTTGGTAAATCAACATTGCTGGACTGGTTAGATACTTATACATTTCCTCTTGAATCATCATTGAATGATACAGCCAGAGCTAAGGATGTTTATTCTAAGGTTATTGATCGAACACTGGCAAATGGGACTACTACAGCGGCATATTATGCTACGATCCATGTTGAAGCTACCAAAGTTCTTGCTGATGTTGCGTTGCAAAAAGGTCAACGTGCTTATGTTGGACGTGTGTGCATGAACCAGAACTCACCTGATTTTTATCAAGATGCTTCTGAGGAAGATTCCTACAATCACGATAAAGAAGTCATTGAGTACATCAAATCCATGGATCCCAAGTACGAGATCATTTCTCCTATCCTTACTCCAAGATTTGCACCCACATGTACACACAGCAGTATGTGCAAGATGTCTGAACTTATGAATGCCGAAAATATTCCTCTCCAAACCCACATCTCCGAAAACAAGAATGAGATCAAGTGGGTTTCTGAACTTTTCCCCCATTGCAAATCTTATACTGATGTTTATGATTCCGCTGGTTGTCTTCAAAAGAAAACTATTCTTGCGCATGCTATTCATCTTTCTGAAGAAGAATTGTTAACTATCCAGCATCGTGAAGCTGGTATTTCTCACTGTCCAATTTCAAACTCTTCAATTACTTCTGGTGAAGCCCCTATTAAAGATTATCTTTCCCGAGGTCTTAAGGTTGGATTGGGAACTGATTGCAGTGGTGGCTTCTCTCCTTCCATTCTTGAATCTGCTCGTCATGCTCTCTTAGTTTCAAGGCATTTATCTATGGGATCTGGCAAAGAATCCGACAAACTTTCTGTAGAAGAGGTTCTTTTCCTTAGTACTCTCGGTGGTGCAAAAGTTTGTGATGTGGAAGATAAGTTAGGTAATTTTCTGGTTGGTAAGAAATTCGATGCTCAATTAATTGATTTAGAAGCTAAAGACTCTTCTATCGATGTCTTTGACTGGCAACGACCTTCACCAGAAGATGCCGACAGAAAGAAATATGACGATCTTCTTAACAAATGGCTTTTCAATGGTGATGACAGGAACACATCCAAAGTTTGGGTCAATGGTAAATTAGTTCTGGATAGAGCCTAAAAAAAGCATATATATGTATAGATTTGTTTTTTTTACTTCATTATTTTGTACCTTTAGATTTTTTGTCTTATTATTTATTGTTCATAGGCAGGTTTTGTCTAGTTTAAAATTGTATATTTAGTTATGTATTATTGAATTATAACATTATCCCACTATCTCCATAAATTATGATACATGATCTCGTTGAAATAACACGGAGTTAACAGGAAGAAAAATTGTTTAGATAAATGATGGAAGGGACAGGAGTGTCATCAATTTTCAGTTGTAGGAGATTTTATAGGGGATTGTAATTATTTTTTTTATTTATCCTAGTAAATAGTGCCTGATATCTTAGATGAATCTAAAAAGAGGACCATCACGGGTAGGTGAATGACGACTACGTGAATTTGAGGTGTTGAAAATATCGAGCAAATGATAATTAAATTCTATCAACATTTGAATATATAACAACATCAATAACAGTAAAATATATATACATATATAAAGATAAATTCAATTAATTCTATCTTTGTCTCTAATCTTCTATACCTTCTTTACTAAAATTCTCATAATGCTGAACCATTTCTTCGGTAATACCACGTTTCAATGATTTAAGAGCAATATCAAAATGTCGTTTACAAACTGTTTCAATGGATAAACTTTCATTCATGGCATTAAGACCAGCTTCTTGACATAAAGCAACAATTTCAGCACCAGAACAGCCATGAGTTTGTGAAGATAAATCATTCAGATTGACATCGGAAGCTAAAGACATTTTTTGTGCTTGAATTTCCAAAATTTTGAGTCGGGCTTCGATGTTAGGCGGTGCAACATAGACGAGTCTGTCAAGTCGACCTGGACGCATTAGTGCTGGGTCAATGACTTCTGGCCTGTTGGTAGCAGCAAGAATAGTAACACCAACTAAAGCTTCTATACCGTCCATCTCGTTAAGCAGAGAGGTAAGAACACGGTCATTTCCGGCTTCACCCTCTCCACGAGTTGAACTTAAAGCATCGATTTCGTCAAAGAAAATGATTGACGGTGATGCTGCTCGAGCTTTAGAAAAGATTTCTCGTACTGCACGTTCTGACTCTCCTACAAATTTATTAAATAGTTCGGGTCCTTTGACGGCAAGGAAGTTGAGCCCAGCTTCTGTTGCTAAAGCCTTAGCCGTTAGGGTTTTTGAGCAACCGGGTGGTCCGTATAATAAAATACCTTTTGGTGGATGAACACCTAAACGTTTAAATGTATCTGGATGGGAAAGGGGCCATTCGATTGTCTCTTTTAACTTTTGTTTTACTTCTTCTTGACCGCCAATATCTGACCATTTGACATTAGGAGTTTCAAGGAATATTTCTCGCATTGCTGAAGGGCGAATGTCAAGCATGGCTTTAGTAATGTCTTCTGGATTGACAAACATATTAGATTCTTCAATATTGTCGTCAAGGCCACGTCCAATACAAGTCAGAACTGCGTCACGACACAATGCAGTCAGATCAGCTCCAACATATCCATGTGTTTTGGCTGCCAAATCACCAATATCTTTATCTGTCAAAGTATGAGGCATTGATTTCAACATCAAATTCAAAATCTCCAACCGACCCTCTGCGTCCGGAATACCAATTTCAAGTTCTTGACCAAACCTACCTGGTCTTCTTAATGCAGGATCAATTGAGTTAGGTCTATTTGTAGCACCAATTACTACCACCTTACCACCAGCACCCATACCATCCATTAATGTAAGAAGTGTAGAAACTACTCTAGATTCTGCCTCACCAGATTCGTCACTATCTCTCTTAGGCACTAATGCATCAATTTCATCGATGAAAATAATAGCTGGTTGGTATGTTATCGCTTCCATAAACACATTTCTCAATGCCTGTTCACTCTCACCTAAATATTTTGAAACGATCGAGGGTCCATTAATTGTTAACACATGAGCATTAGTCTCCGCGGCTACAGCTCTCAACAGCATAGTTTTACCTGTACCTGGTGGTCCATGAAGAAGGAATCCTCTATCTGGCGACATTCCAAATCTTTGAAATAAAGAAGGCCTATGCAGTGGCAATTCAATCTTTGATTTAAGCAATGCAATCTGTTTCCCCAAACCACCAATGCTGGAATATGACACTTGAAGAGGAATATCAGCATTAACTTTTTCACTATCCGTAAATTCTACCGTAGTTTTCTTTTTATTGAATCGATATATCGGAGTTATCAGTTCCTTATTCTTTCTCACCACATCTTCATTTAACGTTAAATTTTCTATAGGCAACAAACCACCCGCATCCGTAATTAAAACTTCATTAATCCGAATTCCAGGCACCGCAAATTCCATATTATCTAAACATTTCACAACAGATTCCTCTTCTAGAACATCACCATAAACAACCACTTTCTCTGCAACTTCAGGAATGTTCTTAAATGAACTAATCTCAACTCTTTCACCAATAAGACATCCCAACAACTTTCTCACTTCTCCACCCACCAATATTTCTCCTTCATCAACATTTTCCTGAGTTGCAATACCTGGAACTCCTCTTTTCTCCGCGCTTTCAAATTTTCTCAACACTACTATATCCCCTGATGCTACCCCCCATGTCCGGAAAGTATCTAACGATGCATATACTTTTAAAACTGTCTTAGGGCTAGACGAAGACAACGTAGGTCTGACAATCAATGGTTTAGGAGGCTTGGAAGGCTTAACTGATGGTGAAAGTTTGCTTGATGCTGATACCTTACTCAATGAACCTCCAGAACTCTTTGCAGAAGAGCTGTTGAGATTTGCATTAAGTTTTGGACCCATTGCTAATAATACTTTCTGAAAAGAGAATAAAATAGGGGAGCGAAAAAAAATAGATGACAAAAAAAGACTAAGTATTGGGAGGAATCAGCCGTGTTTAACATACAAAATCAATATATGGGCATAATAATATATTGAAGCGTTAATGTATCCTTATATGTAAAATTCATTACCCCAGACAATACTTAGTGGTACTATATCATCTAACATTGCGATTCATAATTTTGATTGTTCTTGGGTAACCAGCAATAACATATAATATTGCTGCAAGACTGTATATAATGCTAACATTTAGAGTAATACGTACATCTATAAACGTTTTCAATTCTAGGGAGAATATGTATTTGTCAATACTGATTTTTTTGCACATAAGTTCATGCGTACAAACATATGTATGTAAGTATATCCTTTTTTTGCTTATTTGTAATAATTTACTGGTAATGTTTATATTGGGAGGGAAGTTCTCTGATATCACTGGAATTCTTTGCCTGATTCTTTGGGAGTAGGGAATAATAAATTTACCCTGTTTCTACATCTCCTCATCTTCGCCAGCATTTTTTTTTGTTCGAACACCATGTTTCGCTTACAACGCGCAATTTCTAAATGCTTTTTGAGAGGGAATCAACGATTTTATGCTTCTAAATTCACATCTGATTCTTATAATGTCACAAGAGGCGACTATTCTAAGTTAGAAGAGGCTGATTTTAAATATTTTGAATCAGTTTTAGCTTCGAATTGTGTTGTTAAGGATGAAGCTGATCTGGAGTTTTACAATGAGGATTGGATGCACAAATATAGAGGCAAGTCGCAACTTGTTCTTAAGCCTAAGAGCACCGATGAAGTTAGTAAAATCTTGAAGCATTGTAATGATAGAAACTTGGCGGTAGTCCCTCAGGGTGGTAACACTGGTCTAGTAGGTGGCTCAATCCCTGTTTTTGACGAAATTGTTTTGTCACTTCAAAATATGAACAAGGTCAGAAAATTTGATAATGTGTCTGGTATTTTGGTTTCGGATTCAGGAGTAATTTTAGAGAATGCAGATAAGTTTTTGGAAAATGAAGGATATATTTTCCCACTTGATCTTGGAGCTAAAGGTTCATGTCATGTTGGTGGTGTTGTTTCAACGAATGCTGGCGGTTTACGTTTGCTTAGATATGGATCTTTGCATGGATCTGTTTTGGGTTTGGAAGTCGTTTTAGCTGATGGTACTATCATTGATAATCTCGGTACTCTTCGTAAGGATAATACTGGTTATGACGTTAAGCAACTTTTTATTGGTAGTGAAGGAACTCTTGGTGTTGTGACTGGTGTTTCAATTCTTTGTCCCCCTCGCCCAACTGCTTATAACGTTGCATTTCTTGGGCTTGATTCCTATGAAAAAGTCCAAAGGACTTTTGTCAAGGCCAAACAGGATCTTGGTGAAATTCTTTCAGCTTACGAATGTATGGACACGATTTCTCAAGATATTGTTGAACAACATACTGAGCTTATTCGCCCTCTTTCAGAGAAATACCCGTTTTATGTTTTGATTGAAACTTCTGGTTCCAACAAAGAACATGACGATGCTAAGCTTGAAGCTTTCTTAGAAAATGCTATGACTGAAGAACTTGTAATTGATGGTGTTGTTGCACAGGATTCAAACGAAATGGCTAATCTCTGGCAATGGCGTGAATTGATTCCCGAAGCTCTCGGAAGGGGTGGTGGCGTCTACAAATATGATGTTTCTATACCTTTACCTCAACTTTATGATCTTGTGATGGACGTAAATAAGAGGCTCATAGAAGCTGGTGTTGTCGGAGTCACTCCTGAGCATCCTGTTATTGCCACTGCTGGATATGGTCATATTGGAGATGGTAACTTACATCTTAATATTCCTGTTAGATATTATGATAAGAAAGTTGAAAATTTACTTGAACCATATGTTTATGAATGGATTCAGAAGGTCAACGGTTCTATCTCTGCTGAGCACGGGCTTGGATTTGCTAAGAAGAACTATATTGGATATAGTAAGAACGAACAACTTGTTAACCTTATGAGAGGTTTTAAGAAAGTTCTTGATCCTAAAGCTATCCTTAACCCATATAAGTATATCTAATATCGTTCTATATAGAAAACATGATAAATTTAGATGATTGAAGAAAAAGTAATAGCTGTATAACATATTTAATTTTTTGGTATCGAAACTATTTTATTTTATTTTATTTTATTTTATTTTATTTTATTTTATTTTATTTTATTTTATTTTATTTTATTTTATTTTATTTTATTTTATTTTATTTTATTTTATTTTATTTTATTTTATTTTATTTTATTTTATTTTATTTTATTTTATTTTATTTTATTTTATTTTATTTTATTTTATTTTATTTTATTTTATTTTAT
>JAJMJJ010000186.1:0-31165 GCA_030568955.1 Geotrichum siamense (nom. inval.) | reverse complement strand
AATGCAGTGAATTTGCTGCAAATCGTTACATCTTGAGAAAGATTTCTCCGGAACTTGATGTCAAGGTTCTCCTCGATACGTGTGAGGGCATTGATGCGGTGGTCAAGTTTCTGTCTCTTACACCGGCACTTCTCTCTAGATGGTAGGTCCCATGGACCGTTGGTTTGTAATGGTTTTTCCCTTGAAGAGATTATTCTCTACATCTGGAGGTAATAAGTTTCTCCATTAGGATGATCAAGTTTTCCCATTGCACGGTAATTAGTTCTATTACTGATTTCTGAAAAATTTAGCCCCATCCTAACTATAATAATTCAAAAGACACAGGGAAAAATGTGACCTTGTAAGCCTGTATCAGGCAAAATTTAACACAGTCTTCTTTTATATTATTATTCATTAGTATTTATTTAATTGTTATTCATAAGATTTTATATAGGACTTTAATCAGATTTATTATTATTATTATTATTATTTTAATTGCTAAGGTCACTATATGGGACTATGAACAGAACAATTATTATTATTATTAATTGTAATTTAGTATATTGCTTAATGAAAATTTATTTGTTTATTTAATTTTAAAATTTGAGAATCTTCATGAAGTTTCACAAGGATCTTCTTAAACTGGGAGGAAAACCTACCGATGACTAATCTACCAACACACCAACAAGAGCTAAATTGAAATTAACTTTTTTGCAAAAACACCAATACTTTTTGCCAAATACCACAGTTATCTTGATATAAATACATCCACACAGATATTCACACGGTAACTAGATGAATGTTTGAGTATCGTTCAAATTACAAACGATGACCGAACTTCCTCCCAACACCAAAAATCTTTTTGTTCCGCCGCTCAACTTTGCACTAGTTGCATCGGACGTCTATCGATCAGGCCATCCACTCGATTTTAACTACACATTTCTTTCGCAACTCCATTTGAAAACCATTGTTTACATTGGAGACCGAAGTGATGAAGATAACGCTGATTATATTGCATGGGCGAATGAACAAGGGATAGAGTTCTTGCATTTTTATGAGAAGTCATCCAAGGAACCCTTTGTTGCTAATGATAAAGAGGTGATTAAGAAAACGTTGAACGTGTTGTTGGATGTGAGGAATCTCCCGGTGTTAGTTCATTCGAATAAGGGAAAACATAGAGTTGGTGTCTTGGTAGGGGTAATGAGAATGTTGGTACAGGGATGGAGTTTGGCAACGATATTTGATGAATATATTAAATTCGCGGCCGGAAAAGGGGATGCTGATTTAGAATTTATTGAAATGTATGATGAACCGATCGAATATCTTATCGATTATGCTCCTCCATTTTTAAATCTAACGTAAAATTAAAATAAATAAATAAAAAATAGAATTTGGTCTGAAATAATATGTATATATATTTTTTTTTATCATTTACTTCTATTTAATGTCATATACACGGAAAAAAGATAAAATAATCCATTCTGTATAATAAAATACTTGAAAAAAGCGAAAAGAAAGATTATTGTCTAGAATCTCCAATCAGCATCAGCACTTTCAATAGCCCATTGAAATTTCTCCCGCATAGTTTTACCAAACAATTTCTCAATAGGTACCTCGAACTTCTTAGAAAACATCACTGTCAATCTAGGATCAATATAGTTAAGTTTACTTGTACCCAATGCAACTGTAGAATTGTCTTCTTTATCTTGCTTTTGAAGTGTCGTATTTTGAATTTGTTGTTCAATCTTTTCAACTTGAATCTTGAGTTTTTCAATTGTCATGTTAGCTTTGACTTCTGGTTTACCCTTGACTTCTTTCTTGTATTGCTTCTCTAGCTCAGTTAAGGATTTAAGTTTTTCATTAAGATCTGACTTTTTCAATCTGTCAGCAACAGGGACTTTTTCATCCTTTTGTTTCTGCAAATCTCTTTCAAATTTCTTAGTTGCTCGATCCTTTTCACGCTCTGTAAGCTTTTTAATAACTTCATACATTTCATCATTTGTAAGATCATTAATATCAGAAAAGTAATCCTTTTCTTTGGCCTTATTCTTCAATTTTGGTTCAATAACTAACATCATTTTCTTCAGTCTAATCTTCTTCCATCGAAGTTCATTGATTTTATCTCCAATCTTTTCCACACTAGCTTCATGACTTTTACCAATAGACTTTTGATGGTTACAAAGAATTGCAACCGCTCGATTAGCTGCGTTATATTTCACAATTTTCTCAGCTACCGTACCGGTATTTTCGATTAAATCAATTTGTTGCTGCATAGTATGCGTAGCATTGTAAGTACGGAAACACTTCGCTGTTAGTCCTTCCATATAGTTTTGCAAGTGCTTATTTAAAATAGAAGGATCTAAGCGATCAAAAATTTGATCTCCTGCTTTCTTAGGAGCTTTCTTGAAAATTCGTAAATTTTTGAACACTTGAGGATCAACTTCTTGCTCATTATGATAGGGAACAGAGTCTTTACCGAGGAAATCAAATACTACAATGTTGGGAGGTCTCAAAGTAAGATGTTCATAACGTAGTGAGCAGCAACCAACAGTATCAGCCTCATCTTCTCCCTTCTCACCACCAGCTCTAAGAGCTAACTTATCAATAAGATATGTAGCAGTTGCACGTTGACGATTGATCATTTGAGTATCTTTAAGTTCCTTTTGATAATCTTTTCGAATTGTTTCTATATGGTTCTTGAGTTCTCTGGCTTTTTCAAATTTTTTAAAATCACTAAGACCTCTAATAGAAGAGTTTTGAGCAAGCATGACATATTTTGTGTTATTATTGATATTTTCCTTCCACATGGCAAGCCAAACAACAGTATTATCATGTTTAACCTCACCCCAATTGTGGCCAGGTGGTGGAGTAGGGATCGGACTCTCTTTGCCGATATTGAGAGTCACTTGTTCAGGAAGAACTCTTCTTTTAAGTTTACCGGTTTTAGGATGCGCACCACGACCTCTAAACAATCCAGGAGGTTCAATTCTAAAGTTACCGACAGTTTCTTTTCTTCCATCCAATAAACAAGTTTTATATTTAGCTTCTTGTTCGTCTCGTTCGGCTTTAATTCTTTTCTTTTCAGCAGAAGGAATTGCTTTCTTGACTTCACGCTGAGTGTCATAATGCTTAAAAATATGGCTGAAATCACACTTGTCAAAAGAAGAAATGGTAATAACATCACCCGTCTTTTTGTCTGTAGCAGGTTCCCCAGTTTCCTTCAAAACAATCAGAAAATCTTCAAAAAAGTTTTTCTGGAAAACAGGATTTTTGGCATGATCTGTAGTGACCATTGCACCGAAGAAGCCAGCAACTTCCTCAGCATCCTTTGGAAGTAAAACTGGCTTTCCATCATACCAAAGATTGACAGACTTCGGCAGAGGTTCGTACTCGGGTGGAAATAAAACACCATTATGTTCTAATGTACTCCAACGAACACCACCTTCTTGTTCCCCAGTTGCTTCCCACCATCTGTAGGTATCTTCATCATCTTCATCTTCAGGTTCTTCCGACTTGACTTTTTTACTCTTACCATTCTCTTTTTTAACACCGTTTTCCTTTTTAACGCCATTTTCCTTCTTAACACCTTTAGTCGTTGCACTTGATTGTTTGCTGGTTGGGGTCTTTTTCACCGATTTTGATTTGGGTTTACTGGCATTAGATTCTTTCTTAATAGGTTTCTTCGCAGTGGGTTCTTTTTTAACAGTAGAATTCTTCGGGGTAGTTTCTTTTTTAATTTTCTTTACCGGAGTGGTAATAGGTTCGTCTGGAGATACTGGAGATGAAGTTGAAAGCTTGCGTTTTTTGACACTTGGGATCATATCATCATCACTACTCTCCGCATACATAGGGAGCGAGCTAGTATTTCTACGAGGTTTCTAAAAAACAATTGATTAGAGCTATGCATAGCCTAATTAACATAAGAAATACTTACTACCATAACCCCTTCATCATCTAAGTCAATACCTACAAACGAATAAGTTAAAACGCGTGTCCAATCAAAACAATAAGGAAATCAATGGATAAAAATAAGATATAACGTACCAACAGGCATAATTTCCGAGGACCCAAAAGAATATCAGATATAACGTACTACAATAAAAGACAAATAGAAGAATAAGCCAATACAAATTGTGGGATAGGAATTGAAAGTTGAATATGTGTCCGAATCAAAAGAAACGCGTTTTTTTTATACTTTTTTATTTTTATCTTTGGAAGAAAAGAAAGTAAAAATTAAAAATAAAAAAATCAGAAATAAATAATTTAACATGAAATTTAATGAAATTTAATAAAATTAAAACAAAAAGTTTGGCCGTTCAAGCCCTAAGCCTTCCTGTGTCACGTGATGTATTTTGCGTTGCAAGAAGAAAAAAAAATTAACACAAAACGCCTTTTTAAGGCTATTCCAGTTGTCCTGGATACAAAAGTATAGTCTGAATTGGGAACATGTAAACAATAACAAACACATATTTGCAACTTGGAAATATATCTGGAACCAGCACCCTACATATTGCATTGATTTCTCCACGTCACCAATTCCATACACAGAGAGCCTTTTGAATCTACCACCATTTCCCAAGTATCTACGCCCAATCGTTTATTCATTGTCTGTTTATGGGGATTCCAATTTTTTAAGAATTCCTTATCTACAATATCCATTGTATATACATCAAACCATCCAAATCCCGATCTCTACATGCATCTACCTTATATCTCATAAGCCATACATCTATTACAAACATAACAATGTTATACAATATTGAACCCCGCCCTGATATGTCAATGATCATTAAAACCCCGTCTTCATATCCAGCGACTGCAAAAATTGTCAAAGAAAAAAAAAAGAAAGAAAAGTTATCAACACTCTGCAAAACACCTCCATCAACGATCAAAGTCAGAGGCAAAAACTACACACGAGGCTTATGTCTAGGAGAAGTATGCTTGACACACACATTGTTTTACTAAGTTTTTACTAACATCAATTTATGTAGGGTGGTTTTGCAAGATGCTTCTCAGTCGAAGACGCTTCAGGGAAAGTCTTTGCTGCGAAGACCGTTGCCAAAATATCAATTAAAACACAAAAGACGAGGGATAAATTACTTGGTGAAATAAACATCCACAAGCGTCTAAAACATCCAAACATTGTGAATTATGTAGATTGTTTTGAAGATGACGTAAATGTTTACATTCTACTCGAAGTATGTCCAAACAACAGTCTTATGAATATGTTAAGAACTCGCAAGTTTTTCACTGAACCAGAATCAAAATTTTTCTTAACACAGATCATTGGAGGTGTAACTCATATGCATGATGTTGGTGTGATCCACAGAGACTTGAAACTAGGAAATATCTTCCTAGATGCTAGGATGAACGTCAAAATTGGTGATTTTGGCCTTGCAGCAGTTACTGCAAATAAGGACAGACGAAGGACTATTTGCGGCACACCAAATTACATTGCCCCAGAAATATTGTTTGGAAAAAAAGATGGTCACAGCTTTGAAGTTGATATCTGGTCTGTTGGAATTATACTTTACGCCATGATTTTTGGGAAACCTCCTTTTCAATCAAAATATGTCGATGAAATTTACAAAAGAATCAAAGAGAATAGGTATAGATTTGGTCATGATAATGCTTCTTTAGAAGCCAAAAATCTTATCTCACAATTTCTTCAACCTGACCCTCAATTGAGAATTACACTTGATCAGGCACTTAAGCATCCATTTTTCTCTTCTGAATTTCCTAATGAAATAACCACTGAATCGTTATTACGAGCCCCAATTGTTCCTTATATTTCTAAAAATGATTCTGAAATCAATTTTATTAATTGCAAAGTTGCTAGTGGACTTGAATTAAGGCATCCGGTGTCAAAAACAACAGATGTTCTCAATGATATCACTGACAAATATCAAGAGTTAAATGAACAGCATATATTACCGTCAATTTTGTCTCCTACCTCCATGAAGAAAAAATACAAAGTAATTAGACGTACAAAAGATGAAAATGATGTTGTTCATCGTTGTTCCAGCAATCATCGTGCTGATATCGATATACCTAGGAGACTTGCTTCTAATATCATGTATAACGTGCAGAGCAATAAGCAGGAAAATCCTTTGGATATTAAATCTCATTTAGGAAAACCACGACGAACTGGTTATGAAGGAGAAGTAGTAAGATTAACCAACATGCTTGAGAGTCAACACAGAATAACCCGACATTTGAGCACTATTCAACCTGGCACAAATATTGTGCCAAAAAACGATGAATCATTCATTGTACAATGTCTTGTTCCTCATACGAAAGAATCTTGTACACGGCAAGCTGCAGGACTTATTTCAACCTTCTTAAGCAGGATGGATAACCATCAATTGCCAGTGGCTTATTGTTCTAGCAATTATCATCCTAAGACAATAGCAATTTCAAGATGGGTGGACTTTTATAATAAGTTCGGACTCTGCTATCAACTGTTTGATGGAATGGTAGGAATTCTTTTCACAGATAATAAGGTAGTTCAAATGGATCCTTCTACCGAGACTTATGATGTTCTTCGATATAGCCCTGCTACTAAAAAATGGGTAAAAAAAGTTATTGATGAACAATATGAACAAGACTCTGTTCTTGGTAAACGTCTATCTCTAGTGAAACAAATGTATTCCTATATGGATAAGAACCTTCGCAGTTCTTCAGGAGACTTGAATACATGTGTATCTTGTTCAGCGCACGATCTTGTTGAAACATCTACTTTAATCAATTTTGTCGTGCGTTACACACGGTTATCACGTATTGCCATGTTCCAAATGAGTAATGGAAGTATACAGTTTAATTTTCCGGATCATTCAAAAATTATTTTGGATCAAGATGGAGATAACATTGGATATATTGATGCTCGAAGACGTATGCATTGTTGGTCATTAAGTACAGGTCGTGTATGTTGTCAAAAAAGTGCAAAACAAATTACACTTGAATTTATTAATGATGTTTATGAAAAGTTAAGAAGAGTTACCTCTGAACTCTTGGAAGTACGAAATGATGGTGTTGCATAGAAGCAACATCTATGTCTTTAACGCAATAACACGACTAAATTAGACATTATGTTTTCTTTTACCCTTCTTATTGTCATGCGCACTTATGACTGTATAAAATGTGTAAAATATATTTATTAATGAATATCGCTCAAAGATGAAAAAATATTATCATTAGTTAGAAATAATAATAACAGGCTAAGAAATGTCCATATTTTGAAGCAACAAATCATTTATTTCATTTCATGAATATGGACAGAAAATCAGGTAAGGACATGAAAAGACTGTATTATCATATCGAATGGGGGAATAAAGGGAAAATAATTTTTGAGGATTTGTTTAGATCAAGACAAAAGACGATGATTGTAGGATACCAGCTAAATCTGTGAAAATATATGCAAAATATGAAGACATTAATGTAGTATAAATCTGAGTGAAAATAAATATAGAATGACAGGATTTCCGAAGTAACTCATATTCCTCATTTTAAGTTCGCAACTAAAACTCCTCGGTTTCAGCCAACATAGCTTTCAAATCCCATTCAGCCTTAAACTTCTGTCTCAGTACTGAAATCTGATGTAAAATAGCACTACATGCGTTCTTTAGTGCTTCTTTAGGTGTATAACCTTCCTCAGTCTGGATTCTCATTACGAAGTTCGCAAATAATGGATGTTCAACTTTGTAAGCAGCAAAAATAACGCGGCTATCTTGAAGAAGTTGAGCGCGGAGAAGATTAGCTAGTGTGTGATCTTCACGTTCGAACTTGAAAATAGCAGCATTCGGGATTCGAGAATCTGGGGTGATGGTAATTCTAATCAAAAGATTATTAGACAAATAACAATAAAAACTGGTTGAGCCACATACTTATCAACCCCTTCCGGCAGTAAGAAAAGTTCGAATCTATCAGGAGCGTTCATTGTTGTGTAAAGTGTAATAAACCGAAGAGTTGAGTATCGTGAACAAGGTGTGGCATAAAAGGAAACTTTGAAAAAATGTATAGGCAGGGTAAAATTTCATCGATATTTTTATTTTTCTTTTATTACGTAATCAAGTACTTAACTTTTCTGCTGAAAGCGGAAGAGAGCGCGCTCTCACTTTTCTCTTCTCCCCAAAAAGAAAAAAAATTCAAATTCAGTTCCAGCGACCTTTCTTTCTCTTTTTTACTTTTTTTATTTCCCGCTTTCCTTCTATCACAACTTCCTCTTTTTGGTTTGTAAAGTTCACCAAATCTACTGGTTTCATATCAGTTATACTGTCTCTAGCATCGTTTCTTGTGTGTACTTTTGTCCCTTTTTTCGAATACACCATTTCGAGAATCTGTTATCATTATTTTTATTATTATTATTATTATTCTACTACTCTTCATCTGATATCAGCTTCTATCCTATATTTTTCATATTGTGTTTGAATCGTCGACAATGAACAATCAAAACCATTGGTCAAATTCGAATTCAAATCCAAATTCGAATTCGAATCCAAGTACCATGGAGAATCCCCCACCAAACCAGCAACCACTACTGTAAGTACGAATACATTCACATACATTCTTTCATTAATTATTAACCAAAGTTAGGCGCCAACCTCAGGGTCATACTGTCCTCCCACCTCCTTCTTCATTAAGCAGTGGCACTCCAAGTAAGTCTTTTCTTGCTATATTTCAAATTCCTTATCTGTTATTAACTGTCGAGGGATTGACCCTTGTTTTATAGTTTCTAGTGAATCGTCATTCTACACAACTTTGCCATCACTTCCTACAATCAGCACGGTTGCTTCTAATTCACGTTATCCTCTACATAGTATCTCGACTTTACAATTATCTCCGTCAACCTCTAGCTCTATTCAGGTAAGTATTTAATTTCTCCAGTGGCTTGCCTTATTGATGATATAGCATTAAATTTTTTAACCTTTTAATTATTTCTAGCCAGCTGTCACACAATCAGTAGGACCCTCGGGATCTAACCTTACTTCACATCTTCAACAGCATCAACAATCCCAGTCTCAACCGCTGCCTTCTAATCAGCAATCGGAACAACAACAACAACAACCAATCCAGCTTCAACAACTAAGTTCATATCGTCCTTTAAACGTAAACGATGCACTTTCTTACTTGGATCAAGTCAAGGTTAAATTTGAAGCTCAACCCGACGTATATCATCATTTTCTCGATATAATGAAAGATTTTAAAAGTCAAAAGTATGTGATTCTATCCTCTAGTTACCCTTAACCTCACTAACTTCGGCCGATTTTCCTTTTTTCGGTAATTTTTTCATAGTATTGATACACCTGGAGTTATTGCCCGAGTATCCAGCCTCTTTGCTGGCCATAACACTTTGATCCAAGGGTTTAATACCTTCCTTCCGCAAGGTTACAGAATTGACTGTTCTGATGACCCTTCAGATCCCAATCCTATTAGAGTCACCACTCCCCGAGGAACTACATCTCGACCTGAAGATACTGCTGGTGGTGCAGCTGCTGGATTCGAGGAACGACTTTGGCAACAGCAGCATCAGAAACACCAAGAAATTCAAGAACACCTACAACAAGAACAACAACAGGAACAGTTAAGACAACAGCAACAAAATCAATTACAACGCAATGAACAAACAGCATATAGCATGCCTCAACCGCAGCAACAACAAGAGGATACCCCCAATTCCATGTCCCAACTACATGCTGCTGCTAATGGTAATAATGTACCGGCTCCTATTGACGCTAGAAGAGCAGGGGATCCTGTTGAATTTAATCATGCAATTGGATATGTCAACAAAATTAAAACTCGGTTTTCAGCTCAACCCGATATTTACAAGACGTTTTTGGAGATTTTACAGACTTATCAACGTGAACAACTGAGGATTGGCGAAGTATATAGTCAGGTTACTCAGCTGTTTAAGGATGCACCTGATCTTTTGAATGATTTTAAACAGTTTCTACCCGATATGAGCCAGTCTACTGCGGAGTTTAATGATGCTAGACTTCCTCCTGTTGGAAATTTTGCGTCTAATATTTCGATGGAATCGCCACCTAATGATAGCTATTCTACTCAAGGTTATTCGGGAAAATCGAGAAAGAAGAATACATTAAAAGCTGGAACTGGTGAAATTCAAGAATCTAATGTTAGATCTAGACGTGGAAAGAAGAAAGATGTTTTCACCAAACATGCTTCCCAATCTCAAATTCTCCTTCTTGATGATATGGCAATATTTGAGTCGTTACAAGCCCACCTACTTCCTGAAAAATTTGAAGAATTGATGAGACACATCGAAAGTTTTTCTAACTTAGCATTTGATAAACAAGAGTTAATTCGACGGGTTACTCCAATTCTAGAATTTGATATCCAAGTTTTTTCTTGGTTCAAACACTACATTAAGTATGAAAATACCCCAATTGTAGTCAAGAATAAGCCCTATCATTTCAATAAACTGGACTATGAAAATCGCGAACGCGAAGGTCATTCGTATATCAAGCTCAAAGAATTTGAAATTCAGAAACAATGTTCCGGAAGAGATGAAATGTGCTGGGATGTTTTGAATAATGAATGGGTTTCTCGCCCCACTT
Organism: Geotrichum siamense (nom. inval.); assembly: GCA_030568955.1. Taxonomy (NCBI): domain Eukaryota; kingdom Fungi; phylum Ascomycota; class Dipodascomycetes; order Dipodascales; family Dipodascaceae; genus Geotrichum; species Geotrichum siamense (nom. inval.). The sequence goes on along the minus strand of JAJMJJ010000186.1, from coordinate 20,612 downwards.
GGAAAACCCTTAATTATGGATCTCATTCATTCTATGGAAACAAATATCAACAAGTACTTAATAATGTTGAGGAAGAACGTCATGAGTATGATTATTACATTGAAGCTAATTTGAGAACGATTCAAACGTTAGAATCTATTTCAAATCGTATAGCCAATATGACTAAAGATGAAAAATCGAAATTCAAATTACCCCATAACCTCGGGCATAGTCTCACTGTGTACGAAAATGTGCTGAAAAAAATTTATGGAGAGAGTAGATTCCAGGAAGTACTCTCTTCCTTACGTGAAAATCCAGCTATTGCTGTTCCTATTGTTCTTCGACGCTTAAAGCAAAAGGATGAAGAGTGGAAGAGAGGGCATAGAGAATGGAACAAGATTTGGAGAAATGTTGAGGAAAACTTTTCTTATAAGTCTCTTGATTATCGTGGAGTAGTACAAAAGGAGGAAGATAAAGCCTTATTTAACCCAAAAAATTTACTTGATCAGATTACTCATATTCATTCTCAAGAGCATCCCGAATTGAATCCTCTGGTACCTCATCCAACAAAACAACTCACTACCAACCTCTATGATATTTCGGTTCTTCGAGATGTCGTTCAGTTAGTTGAAGTATTCCTTGATTCTTCCGTAAGTTACAAAACTGTCAAGACTATTCATCTATTGAAATTATTATTATCATCTGTTTTTGATATTACTTACAAAGATCTTGCACCTGACATGTATGAGGAACCCAGTGTGAAGAAGCGTTCTAGAAGCGATGATCCTTCATCGTTCCGTGATGTCTTGAAACTAAATAGAAAATCATCTATTAAAACCGATGTTCTTGATGAGTCTGAAGACTCTGATCTTCCTGAGCCTCCTACAGATTCTTGGATTAAATTGGCAACTACTGGACAAGAATCCGATGACCATAGCGAATATTGCACGAAGATTTATTCCGATAAGTCGTTATATTTATTTTTTAGATTTATATGCATATTGACGACTAGACTTGCAGAAGTAAAGGCTCTTGAACCTTTGGTGTCTCGAGAAATTAGTAAACATCTTAGAATCAGATTTGGACATGACTTTGGAATCAAAAGTGACAAGTTAGACTCGGCAGATTTGGAAATTGACGGTCACTCTGAAATTTATGGACAAATTCTTGATTATATTAAAGAATATTTGGCATCAGATTTATCGTCTGAAGCTTACGAAGAAATTGTTCGACAAACATACAGAAACAAAGCGGTGAAATTGTATACGGTCAAAAACCTTGTTAAAAAGATTTCAAAACTTTTAGTATCAATGACGGATAATCCAGTAACTAGCAGCTTACTGTTTGCATATGACGAATTTTCGGATGAAAGTATTATTACGAATTATCATAAAAAGGCACGAAAAATTGTTGGAGATGATGAGTCTCTCTTTACAGTGCAATGGAATCCTATTTCTTCAACTGTTTTATTCACACATCTTGGCACAGCTACGAGTGTGGTTAACGATGAAGATGAGAAAAAGTTACGTGGTTATATAATTTCGTATGTGGGTAAGGTAGATTCTGAGAGTGTTCCAGCTGAAAAAGTAGGGAAAGTTTCATTGCAACGTACTGTGGTCACAGGCGACAGAGGAAAATTAATTGATCAAGATTCGATGGAAATTTCTATTAATTCGGCGACATATCAACCTGTTTTTGCAGCTGATGGTGAGAGTTTTGTAGCTATTTCTGAAGGTCTTCCTTCTCCTAGTTCTCCTTCTCACTCTAAAAAGCTTGATACATTTGTAAATGGGCCTAAAGGTTGGAAATCAGATTTGAAGGAAATCTCTCAGGTTGAACAACAGCAGAAGTTTGAGGTCTGGAAAATGGATAGTCCTGATGCTAGAGCTTATTGGAAGAGTACAAGTACTGCTAAAGAAGAAAATAACAAATCGGATACTTCTGTTGCGTGGGAGACTACTGAGAGTAGTAAGCCTGCCGAATCCAAGGAAGATGACACATCAAGTATGTTACCTGATTCCGGTTCAATTCAAGCAGAAAAGGATATTGATATGGCCGAGCCTGAATCGGTTACAGCGGAGCACAGTGAAGAGCGGGATGATGTTTCTGAATTGTCTGCATCCACTAGAATTCCGGAAGAAAAAGTGAATATTTCCATTATTCAACCTACCCCAGAAAACTCGTCTGAATTGCCTGCAGAAACACTTTCTACAGAAAAGACTTTACCTTATGAAAGTATCTCGGGGAAGCCTTCTGAAAATATTTCGGAATATATTACAGAAAAGCCTTCCGATGACACTGCAAAAAAGTCTTCTGATGATATTACAATGAAACTTTCTGATGATGTTTCAAAAAAACCTTCTGAAAGTATTGCAGAAAAGCCTTCCGAGATTATTGTAGAAAAGCCTTTGGAAATCAATGCTGAGAAGCCTTCTGAAGATATTGCAGAAAATCTGTCCGAAGATATTGCAGATAATCCGTCTGAAGAATCAAAGGAAACCCCATCTGAAGAAACTAAGGAGTCTCATATCACTGAAAAAAGTCAAACATGTGGAGATGTTCAAATGAAAGATGTACAACCTACTCTCGTTTCCCCAAAGAAGGATGATACTACTACTACTAATATTTCTACTAGTGTTGAGAAGGATGTGGAAATGACTTATTAAATGAATAAATAAATTGTATTTATTAGTATTATTACTATTTAATTTTTACGATCATGATATATTTGTCTGTAATGCAACACATGTATTAAATCAATTAATAGAAATCTACTCATGACATAGCCTTTTTCATTTCTTCCATTATTGTTTTAGGTAGCTTAAGGTTTTGCAGTAGCAAAAAAAAGTATATCTTATGTCTCTACCTGTATATAAAATATTATAATGCATGCAATTTAGATTTTTCTTGTTTTCGTTTAGCCATCAAAGTTGCTAATGGCAAATCGTCTTCTTCATCTCCTGTTACTGCTAATCCTGTAGGTGAGTTTAACAAAGGCGATGATGTCCTACTAGATGATGATGCTGCTGAAATAGCTCTTCCGAAGGTTTCTCTTTCTCCGGTGGGCGTAAATGGGATCTCAGAATCTAAATCTACACCAAAATCTGATATTTTCTCACCTTCAAAAGTCTCAAATAGTTCACGAGAATAAAAGTCCGCATCAGTTGTGATGTTTTCGCGCCATCGAGGGTAACCTGTTGACTCTTCACTGGAATCAGAATTGCTTCGCGATCGTGTAGAAGAGATAAAGGAGCGGTGTTCGAGTGTACTGTCATAGGATTGAGCAAATGTCATAGGGCTTCGAGAAGTGGTGGGTGATATTGAGTTAACGGCATCTGATGGATCAGGTTGAAGAATTTCTCTTTGATCTGGCGGCCAAATAATAGGGTTTCCATCGTCATCGTAGCCAGACTCGTTCTTTTCAAAAATAAGTCCATCACCAGGTGGATGTCCAAAGGGAATTGCCCATGAATAGAAAGGCCCCCAAGTGTTAGTGATGTTAATCCAAACGTCAATGTCATACGGAAACTCGGTTGATCGCGGGACTAGGTTTCGTCGTTTGGCTGATGCTAATCGTTCATCTTCCCAGGATTCAATTTGTGTCATTCCACTAAACATATTCATCAATACCCGAATTGATAGTATTCCAACACTAAGAAGAATAAAGAATGTAATAGGAGTCAAAATAACCGTAGCAAGAATTTCCGAGAAAGGAATCAAGTAAGCTGGTAAACCTCGACTTTTCCATAAACTGTAACACTGAATTAGAAGCCTGTAAAACCCGTATCCAGATGTGATGTCAACCCACAGAAGAAATCTAATAAAATGAGGCATATTGTTGAATCCAACACAATTGTAAGTCCAAGGACAATGGTGATCCATTTTTAGCACACAAGTTTTACAAGTCTTGCAATGATGTGCACGTTCAGGCTTATAATTATTACATTTGAAACACCACCGTTTTACAACCCCTGCAGGAGGTTCATAATTCTTGGGTGGAGAGCCTGGCGGTGTGACAATAGCAAGGTAATATGAAATCCATGTCATTGTAAGTGCTAATTGAAAGCCGATTAACTGATTTGAAGTTTCATGATGTGGCACCAAAATGAAAAAGTATATTCCATAGCCACAGCCTGCTATCAAGCAACAGGGAACCTAAGTTAAAGGTTAAAATATAATTTTCAAAAAAATAATTTGGGTTACTTACAATGACACCTAGAAGGGGCCATTTTAATTGAACAGCCATGATAGTGGATAGTTAGAGGAATGAGAAGATAGTGTTTCAAGTTATTTTGGGAACGTAAATAAATAAATAATTACCTAAATAAGTAATATTATTGAGACATAATACATATGCCTTAATATTAAATTTAAGTAATAACTTAAGCCGTTTGTGGGTTGGGGCAATTGTTGAATGTTTGACTCATCAATCAAGTTATTTTTCACTAACATCTTTTTCCCTTTCAACTTTAACATTCACCTCACATATAATTAATCTCTCCATTACTCGAAATGTCTGATTCTGCTCCCGTCGAACACAAACTTTGGGGTGGTCGCTTTACTGGTGCTACTGATCCCCTTATGGAACTTTACAATGCTTCATTGCCTTATGACAAGAAGATGTATGCCGCAGATTTGGAAGGTACTCGAGTCTATACTGCTGCTCTTCAACAGCTCGGATTATTGAGTGAGCATGAACTTTGCGAGATTCATCGTGGATTAAAGGAGATTGCCAAAGAATGGGAGTCCAATAGTTTTGTCGAGAAATCCGGTGACGAAGATATTCATACTGCCAATGAACGTCGATTGGGAGAAATCATTGGTAAGGATATTGCTGGTAAGGTACACACTGGTAGATCTCGTAATGATCAAGTTGCAACTGATATGAGATTGTATGTTCGTGATGAATTGAGGCTTATTCGTGAGCAATTAGTAAATTTAATCAAGGTTATGACCAAGAGAGCTGAAGGTGAAATTAATGTTCTGATGCCTGGTTATACACATTTGCAAAGAGCTCAACCTATCAGGTGGGCTCACTGGTTGTCATCTCATGCAACCTTTTTAACTAATGATTTGAAGAGATTGGAACAAGTCATTGAGCGTGTCAATGTTTCACCTTTGGGTTGCGGTGCTTTAGCCGGTCATCCTTTCGGTATTGATCGTGAGTACATGGGTGAAAATCTTGGATTCCAGGGTTTGATCGGTAACTCACTTGCTGCTGTTTCTGATCGTGACTTTGTTGTCGAAACAATGTTCTGGGGTTCTTTATTGCTTAATCATCTTGCTAAGATGAGTGAAGATTTGATCATCTACTCTACTGCCGAATTTGGATTTATTAAACTTGCTGACGCTTATTCTACTGGTAGTAGTTTGATGCCTCAAAAGAAAAACCCCGATTCTTTGGAATTACTCCGTGGTAAAAGTGGCAGAGCTTTTGGACACTTGGCTGGTTTCATGATGTCTATGAAAGCTACTCCTTCTACCTATAACAAGGATCTTCAAGAAGACAAGGAGCCTTTATTCGACAATCTCACTACTGCATCTCATTCAATCCAAATTGCTACAGGTGTTCTTTCCACTCTTAAGATTGTTCCTGAAAAAATGGAAGCTGCTCTCACAATGGATATGCTTGCTACCGATCTTGCTGATTACCTAGTTCGTAAGGGTGTTCCATTCAGAGAGACTCATCATATCTCAGGTGAGGCCGTTCACATGGCTGAAGTCAACAACCTTAGTGGTATCGACAAACTTACTTTGGAGCAATACAAGTCTATCGATCAAAGATTTGAGGAAGATGTATTTAAGGTATTCAACTTTGAAGCTAGTGTAGAAAGACGTACTGCTGTTGGAGGAACTGCTAAGAGTGCTGTTCTAGCCCAACTCAAGAATCTTGAATCTTTAATTCAGTAAGGACAAGTTAGGAACACAGAACATAAAACCCTATTCAAATAGAGTGAATATAGAATAAAAAGACACGTCATTTAGCATTTGTGTTTCTTCTGTTTTAATATCAATATATTCTCTTTTTAATTTACAAGTTGTTTAAATATATTTGAAAACTATTTTATTATTGATTTTTTACTTCTGTTTTCTGGTTTTCCCCATGGCTCCGCTATGTTTTCATAATATATCCTAACCTGTCAAAACTAGAGTATATTTCACTTAACAAGAATACAACTCTGAGCTAAAAAAAAATAGATTTATCAACAGTAAGATAATGCTAAAAGCTGTTAGACGATGTAATTTATTAAGCATGAACTAGGTGCATTATACAGATATAGAAGCTTCTAACAACTAACTTTTACATTGACATTATTGCCCATTAAGTTAGGTTTTCTGATGTGTAAAGATTTCAAAGAAATTAAATGTTCTATATAATACAATATATATATTCTTTCAAATTCATTGCAAAATTTGTCTCTTTTTTTGGAGGTGTAAATAGAATATTATAATTGTCTTTGTATGGCTATACAAAATCAATGGTCAAATCAAGTATATTAATTAATTCCTGGATTTTTGTAATTACTACGTTTGTCGCTGCCGAAGACCAAGGCGATGGATTTGTGATATTCCCAATGGAAAAGCGCTATGTTGACGAAAGTACTAATTCTCAAGAAAATATTCAACAAACTCAACGAGCAGTACAAAACACAAATATTTTATCTCAAAACATGATGTCAGGTCAAATTCGTGCTGATTCTCAAGAAAAAAATGAGGATCTTGTGGGTGGTGCATATGGGTATCGAATTATGGCAGAAGCTAATAGTGCGCGCGTTGCACGACACCAATCCCCTGAGAAACATAGACAAAAACGTGGTATAAATAAGGAAGACAACGCAATTGATATAGGCAATATTTTAAACATTTTTGGATCTGGTGGATTTTTTAACAACCCTTTTGCTCATCACACTTCCACGTTGGTAACTCCAACTTCTGATGACCTAACTCCAACTTCTGATGATCTGGGACCCGAACTTATAACCAGTACAATATGGGTTGAGCCATCAAATTCCACTACCAGTACTGAAATATCGCCTGTTTTGACAGCTTTAAAAACTAACACCTTGGCTCCTCTTGTGGTTACATCAGGGACTACTACACTTACACCTAAAGCTGTCACTGTGGTAGATACAGTTGCATCTGCTGCCAAAAATATTGCAAGCAGTGTTGTTTCTTCTGTTACATATGTCAGTTCAGGAGCAGTTGTTACACATGTTTCATCAATTGCCTCTCATTCTGTAGTACCTTCAGTTAGTTGTGTGGCTTCGGGTATGAAATCTGGTGTAAGTGTTACAAATTCGGCCATAAATGATCCTACGGAGCCAGTTTCTACAGTAGGAAAAGCTAAAGCCAGTGGCATTAAACAGGCACTAATCGATGAGGTAGAAGGAAGAAAATGAGTAAAAATCAATTTTTCTAAATTGAGATATATTTGAGTAAGTCTCTTCATAAATAGTTTTAATACTATGTTGAAAAATAGATTTTAGCCATCATTATACAAAAAGTTTTAAGTAATTTGTATATGTAACAATAACGATTACATACGTATCGATATGACAGTACTGGAGGTTAGTCATGTAACAATAACGATTACATACGTATCGATATGACAGTACTGGAGGTTAGTCATACCTTCAAATGTTTTTTTATTGATTTTTTATTAATAAATTGTGTCTGCTCATCAAAACTAACTTGTAGATCATTACATAGTTTTATTTTCTTTAATAATAATAATAATAATAATAAATCTGATTAAAGTCCTATATAAAATCTTATGAATAACAATTAAATAAATACTAATGTAAAAATAAAATAATCACAAGCATAAAACATTATATGAAAGAAGACTGTGTTATTGTTTGCCTGATACAGGCTTCCATGGTCACATTTTTCCCTGTGCATTTGAAATTTTTTTTTTTTTCAATTATGATGGGGCCAAATTTTTCAGAAACCAGTAACAAAACCGATTAATGTGCAATGGGAAAACTTGATCATCCTAATGGAGAAACTTATTACCTCCAGATTTTCTTTTTCTTTCTTTTCTATTACTATCATTTTTTACTTCAAAAGAAAATATTTTACTATTGAATTTAATAATTGTGACCTAAAAAATGAAAAAATCAAAAAGAAAAAGTAAACTCGGCAACGGGGAATTGAACCCCGGTCCCCCGCGTGCTGTTTCAAACAAAACTTGACAGGCGGAAATTCTAGCCACTAAACTATTGCCGACATACATGTTCTAAAATCAAAAAAGTCTTTATATAAAGAAAATATTAGACTACTTGTTATTTTTTTTTTGTTTTGTAAAATTTAGCTAACATACAGTTGGTGCTAAAGGAGAATTACTGGACTGCTCGCGCACAATTGAGTGGAGTCTCGGGTTCGAGCCCGTCCTGAGTCGGTTTGTAATGGTTTTTCCCCTGGGAAGGGTAACCCTCCACATCTGGGCGTAATGAGATTGCCCGCGACGGATGAACAGGTTTTCCCATTGCACGTGCATCGGTTAAGAGTAACCGATCCGAACAATTTAACCCTGGCCGCAACGAAACGCAGAAAAACAACAAAACGCACAGTGAGAAATGTCACCTTGAAAGCCTGTATCAGGCAAATCACAACACAGTCTTCTTTTATATAAATATTTTAATTGCTAAAGTAACTATATGGGACTATAAACAGAATAATAATAATTAATAATAATAGTAATAAGAAATATTTTAATTGTTAAAGTGACCATATTATTATTATTATTATTATTATTATTATTATTATTATTATTATTATTATTATTATTATTACATTAACAATATTTTATAAAAAAAATAAAATCTAAATAACATATATATATATACATGAAAAAAAAAATAGTACTAATAACCAATTAATTTACAAATAATGACAATTATAATAAACTGAATATGTACATAATAATAATAACTGCAAAAAGAAAAAAAAATCTATATATCGTTTACCTTCCATGTGTGTAACACTTTTCTATTCTATTTGTTTTATTGTGGTTGTGTTTTTTTTTTCTTTTTTGGTTTGATTAAATTCCTAAAACAATCTCACCAGTACAAGGTTCCAATTTAAGAACACTTGAACATATAACTCTATCACCGACACCCAAAAGGGGTGTATTTTCATGCATTCCAATATCAACTTCCATTCCTAGATCAAGACAGTAGCCTCTTGCTACCTCAGGATATTTCGCTTCTTCTAAGACTATACATTTAAAAACGAAAATACCAAGGCCACGCTCTACTTCTTGTTGAAGCCATCGAAGAGTCCAGAATTCATCTGATTTTTTTTCGAGATAGGAAAAAGAATATTCCCGTTCTGATAGCTGGGCTGAAGAAAAAAGACCTTTGAGTTTGGGTCCAGTTAGATACCATTCTGGACGCGAAAGGTGGGCGGAGAGTTGGAAAATGTTAATAACGTCACGAATGTCTTCGAATGGTCGAGATACACTAGCATAACCAGTGTTAATACCAATACCACGATATGGCCATCGTGGAGTTGTTACAGTGGATTTAGGTGACAGAATTTGCAACGACGATAAGTAATTACCTGTCCGATTTATAGTCCCATCAGAATTTCGACATTCTTCTATAGTTTGCTTAAATTGTCCACTATTTTGAGAATCTTTTAGACCTTGTTCAGTATATAACAATGCCATCTCCTTCGATGATCCGTAATAACCAGCAAGTGTACCAGCTATAAATTGTAATTCATTTACAAATTTTCTAGTAGGAGAAAGGCCTCTTCGCTGAGAAATTTCATGTGATCTAACTGTGATGATGCTATTTGGTTCACCGTGATATACTGCTCCGTGGTCAAGTCGTTCATAAAAATGTGATTTGACTATTTGTTGTAATGACATTAAGTTGTACCTATCACTATGAGTCACTTGCGAAGCCATGGATATGGGATGTAAGTTTCCTAAAGGTGTTTCTGAAAAAGTACTAGAATCGAATTCTTCCTCAAGATCACCATCAAGTGTAAGTGAATCTGAATGAGTATAACTGTCGTAAGATAAAGCATCTTCTAAATCAATGGATTTCACATTCGAGACTTCAGTTAGGGATACAGAAACATCTTGCCGAGACCATTCCGCTGGTTTTAATGGATTCACATCAACGCTGAAGGTAATACATTTTGTTGATTCCGATGGTCTATTAAATTTTGACACTGTTTGAATCACTTCCTTCGAAAATAACGGTCGATCTCCATCAGGTAAACTAACAGTTCTTACTCTTTGTAATCCCATCTTAAATATTTTCGAAGAGGGTCCATAATATGCAGAGATGTCAGGAACATGAATATGCAAAGTCCAAGCTGGTTTCTTTGATTTATCAAGTGTAACAGCTAGAGGTGAGATCATATATTCATCTTGTGTAAAAGGGAAAGTGTATGTTGTGCTTTCAGATTTAAATGGAGTATGCAAGTTGGAATTTTGAATGGGCGAAATTTCATCGACAAAACTAGATTCATGAGATGTAAATTTATCAGTGACAATTTGTAAGTCACGATTATAGGATAGAAGAAGTCCCGAGTCAAGATATGGGTTATCGGCGGTGGTAAGATGCAAATTGGAAAGTAATTTATGAACTTGTTCAGGACTATCATCAACTTCAGGTTGTGTTGAAAAAAATGAGGAGAGGAGTACATGCAAAGGTTTCAGCATAGAACTATGAGGAAGAATAATATATCTTTTCAAAAACCGCAGTTGAGCTTGAATAGATTCATCGGTGTTATGAGTTCTGTTGTTAGCATAATCAGCAAATTCTAAAGCGTCTTCAGAAGTTGTACTCTCTAAAACATACTGAATATCTTCAGCAGTAGTGCTTTTATAAGCTACCCACTTATCCTTGCTCATTTTCCACCAATATATGGGATTATTTGAAAGCCAAACATGTGTGCCTATTAGGGCGGCAACTTGAGTATGCAAACTAGATTGCCAATTATGCATTCTTGAAATTTCGAGAGCGCGCTTAGTGAGATCAGCTACTTTGTAAGGTATATTTGGTTCTGACTGTGCGTATACAGCTTGCAGAGCATCTGCGAGTTTTGTATCTAATAGATGCAATGCTGATTGTGAGATAAGTTTGAGGAAAGTTAGTACATGATGTTGAATATTTTCTGTGTCTAATGACAAAAGATCTGAATTAACAATCTGGGGAATGTGAAAAGTTACTTGTGAAGGCCGCAATCGTGAAAAATTACCATCGAGAGTGAAAACTTGAAGACTGGCATGTTCAATTCTAACAATTACACCAAAGGATATGGATCTATCAGTGTGAACAAACTCAACCAAATCACCTTGCTTATAGGAACCAGATAACTTTTTCTGGCATTTCGGATCTATGAGGATTGTTTTAAATAGAGACCGATCCAGATCATTCAATACTGGGCGTGAATTGTCCTTGTAGTAGCTTAGAGTAGCCGGTATTTTCTTGAGACTGTTGTAGATCTGTGGGGCCTTTTTGTGTAACTTAAGCCATTTGTTAGATAGCGCAAAAAACGGATTAGGCCGTCCCAATAGGCGTGAAACCTTCATATAAAGATGACCAACCGCATGTATAGAAAACGGTGATAGAATAAGAGAAATTTTTGTGAAAAATTGAGAAACTTTCATTGAGTACTAATTCCTATTCCGGCCCTGGCACGTGACATGCCAGGGAGAGATATAAAATGGGGTCTGGTAGAGCAAGCAGTCAATGAAATTTTTATACCTGTTTCCATCATCGTTAACTTCATAAAAGGCTTTTGCATTTTTCAAATGCTCACTCCACCAGAAGGATATGGGATTGTTGAAGATGGGTTTCGTATGTGATATTATTTGTGCCGACTGAGAAAGTCGTGATAGTTACTAACATTTCAAGAGACCGCTGCACACAAATCAACGCTTTGAACTTTGCATTTCTTACCACCCTCGGACTCAAGTCGATCATCGTCTTGAATCCTGATAAACCTCCGACTTCCATTTCAAAATATTGTACAGAGCAGTCTATTGTCCTTCACCATTTGGGTCTCCGACCTTGGAATCCTCGAGCTAATTCGACAATGGTTTTCAGCAGAGAACTTCTTATGGACACCTTTGGTTTTGTATTGGACAAACGTCACTACCCTGTTCTTGTATGGGATTCAACTCAGGCTTTTGTCGGTGCTTTTAGGCGAGCTCAGCTTTGGTCTTTTTCCTCGGTTCTTTCTGAATACCGTGCTTACTCTGGTGAAAAGCCCCATTACTTAGTTGAATTGTTTCTAGAATTGTTAAACGTTGAATTTATGGACTATGAAGAAGCTATGGAACGAAGAAACAGTGTAAAAGGAATGGAGGCTGCAGCTACTGCTGCCGCTAAAACAGTACAAGGTGATGTTGAAACAAGACAGCATTCTGAACACACTTACGCGGACATTATTGCAAAACCTCGAGACAATAACCATGTAGTCGTAGTGCTTCCACCCTCTGAATACCTTCCTGAATGGTTTCAGCGACAACAGGAACGTAATAACCGCCTATTTAAATCGGGATTATCATCATGATATCTTGAACAATATTTTAATATTTATTTCTAACACAAATATCCTCACCACCCATCGTTTTCTAATTATCGTTCAAAAAAATAAATCCTAAATTATCATTCTCTTTTTATTTATGTTAAAAAGACAACATAATTCTTTACTTACACCCATACATACCCACCTACCTACCTACACATACAATCTTGAAAGCGGATATTGTCAAATAGAATATATATTGAAAGAGACTTGAATCTCATGTATTAGAGTATTATTATGAAAGAATAATAAAAAATGTGCTGGAAACAAAAACAAATAAATAGAATAAAACACAAGAGAAAGAAAAAAAAAAAGTGCATGGGTATGTACGTGTATTTAATTTGTCGGTATAATGAATTAGTTAGTGGATTCTTCTGTTTGCCATATCACATAATTAGGCAATCCAACGACACGATAACCAGCGCGTTTTGCCATTTTACCAAATCCTTCACTTCCGCATTGATTTTCAAAAGCGTAAGGAGGGAAATTGATACCAGCCCGATGAACATCGGCTCTAACTAAAATGGTAGCGGAAGAAACGCTATCAAGATCGATTTGTTCTCTGGATCTAACTTCATCCTTCGATACTCCTGTTTCTACCATGTATTGCCTGTCTGTGTCAAAATCAAAAGTGTGAGCTTTGATAATAGTGTCTTTTGGAAGGTGCTCGGATACAGCTCGACCTTTGTCGGATTCAGTCCATGATCGATAATCTCTGCGACCTTCTGTATCTTTTCCATTTTCAAATCTGTGATACCAAACGTTGGGGACAATAATATCAACGTAGTGGCTAATAAGATCATCCAATATACCTCTTGGACTTTCAACCAAGTCCATATCTCTCCAAAGAACCCAATCATGTTCCGGTTTTAAGCTAGAAGCTAATAAATAATTTCTTTCTCTTGAATCTCTGGCGCATGTATCATTTATATTATTAAAATTTTTTTTGACAATTTTGATATTTCTAAAAGGTTTGTGACCTGTCTGGATTCGTTCCAGTTCATTTTCTAATTCTTTATTATCTTTTTCCACCAGGTAAGCAACATCAATTTGATCATGTGGGAACCTCAATCCAGCCAGGAGTTCAAAATGCTTAATGAAGTTGGGGGAATCTGATTCCTTGACGGTTGATAGAATCAAAACTCTTGTATTTTCATGCGAAGCCTGAAAATCATAATGGCTAATACTTTGACTATCACTAACATCCAATGTTACATGTGTATTAAATACACCTCCGGGTCCACCTTTCCAGGATCCATAATCCTTCGCTTGATCTGGCGTCATAGCACTTCCATGACAATAAAACTTCTCTAAATTTTGTCTAGTTGCCGGAAGACAATAAGCCAAGATCCAATAGATCACAATTACTAGAGTCAAATAAGCAATTCGAACTCTCGGTGATATACCTTGAATAGTTTCTTTCACCCCCTTGAACAAAGTCCTGTCTATTTTCAACATTCTAATTCGTATGTAAGAAATAGGAAATATCAATAGAGAGAGAGAAAAAAAATAATTAAATGAAAACAAAAAAACAATTAGAGAACAAACAGGGCAAAGAAAGGGGTGAAATAGGATGATGTAGTAGCATATAATGTATAATCGTCAGGGTTAGGGCTGGTCTATTGTAAGACCTTTGACTGTAGAAGAATCGTTGCATGAAACCAAATCACTATATACTTGTTTTTTTTTTTTTTTCTTTTCACTGCTGTTGTTCATAATTATTGTTTTTAAAAATAATATATATACATTTATTCACTTTTTCAAAAGTATAGAAAATCACTACCGAGACAGTAATGTTTGTTTTCGTTTGTAATTACTTATTGTAGACAAAAAATACTCCTTTCAAACTGCGTGGATTTTCATCGTTTGAATATTCCTGCAGACATGATGTCTCTCTTTTCGACAGTATATTTCAGGGAATTTACAAGATTAACCTTATACAACTTATTACTTTCTATAATCATACGTAATCAATTCTACTTTCAGTTTAGCTACATGTGTTGATATTTTTACAGTTCAAAACATGAAAGTTAACAACTCAAAATAATTAAACAAAAAACAAAAGCAAAATATTCATTATTCATTCCTATTAATAAAATAAAATAATAATAATAAAAAGAACCAATATATGGGTACTTGCATAGAAGATATTAAGAACCTCATTTCCTTCTTATTAATCTTCTGTTATTTTTAAACTCCTTTATAGTGCAAGTTTTGTTGTAGTTTACCCAAATTAGTACTCCAATCTTTCAGAGCAGATTCCAAAGTATCAGATGATTTAGTCTCTGCTTCATGTTCACAAACATTTGCAAATGTTACGTCACCCAATTCTTTATATCGATCAGGAATTTTGTGGGGGTGAATAATGAAAGCTTTGTCCTTTTTGAAGGAAGAAGAAGAAGATGATGATGATGATTCATTAAAGACATTTTTGGATGGACGGGTGCTTTGTCGTGACTGGGAATCTTCCAGGTTGGAAAAAATGTAGTTTTTGTCGGAGTTGTTTTTGCGGTTGTCATCAGCTGAATTGGAGTCGAATGGTGATGATGAAGAATTGGAAGGTGATGGACCTGATATTCGACTATTGTGTATAGATCTAAATATTGGTAAATCATTAATGCCTAATCTTTGTGCTAGTGTAGTTATATTGTCGCCATCTTCTTCGTCTCCGGCAATTATCAACGATTTTGTAGTTTCATCAATACACCCACGTAATTTACCATCTAGTAACAAGCGAGTAACAATAATTTTTGCATGTTCTTTATCAGATTCAAAAAATTCCGTAATCTTATCAATACTGATTCGAGAGTATGCTCTAATGTAATTAAGAAACACAATGTTTTGAAGTTTCCGTTCAACGTCACCAGTAAATTCATCTAGTGAAGCTTCTTTCAGAATATTCTTGATCTGGGTTCGTGAAAGGCTTTCACAGCTTTCAAAAGAAGATGCTAAAATGGCTAGGCCGGTTAATCTAGGGTCGTTTCTATATGATCTGGTTTCACTTGATCCAAATGGATCAACCAATTCTTGTCCTAATACACAAGTTACAATCCAAGCTCTCAAAGCATCTAAACTTCTAGGTGACCCCGCTTCTTCCAAATACTTAAATCCCAAAAACAATTCTTCTCTTGCAGGTTCCCATTTCCGTAATTTCATTTGTACCAGTCCTGAAACTTCATGTACCACTCCTAGAATTCTTGGATGAGCAAACCCACCCTGTTTAATTTCAGACATGGCCTCTTTTAAGAGTTTTTGAACTTCAAATAATGGTTTGGTTTTGAAATAAAGTGGCAAGAGACGGGCATGAGCTTCAAGACCTGACAATTGATCAAGAACTTGAATAGCTTCTTCTGGATTGACTAACTCCGACAACCTTATTCTTGCATTATCTTTCATACGTTGAGGTATAGTGTACTCAGTATCTACTATCATACGGTACAATTCCAAATTATTCTTAGCGGTGAATATATGATCCAACATATGAATACCTGATTGTTCCGCATATGATGGCGAGGTTGTAGTTGGTAGTTGAGACAAAAATTCCTTGAACAGATCAAGGGGAACATTGGGTCGTGACAACTTAATCTGCTGCTTAAGTGATTTAAAAGCATACTCATTATTTGGATCCCTATCACGAAGACTTTGGAACGATTCAAAAGCAGTCTGTGGTTCATCTTCTTTCTGAGCTAAAAAAATATCAACATTAGAAAATATTACAGAATATATTACAGGCAAAAACAACAACAGAACCAAAGGTATTATGGAAATTACTAACCTTTACCAATGTAATAAAGATTTTCCTGTTCAAACTATGTTAAATCAATTGACCAAAGCAATATATATATATATACATCAAATACTTGTACTTACTATATCAACTTCACCTGAACCGTTTTCGTCTCCTGCATCATTCTCTTCATAGTCATCAAAATCATACTATCCCAACTCAATTAGTTATATTAAAACTCGCAAAAGATGAATCAATTAAAATCACATACGTCCTCATCTGCGGACATATCATAATCGTCGTCACTATAACTCATTTTTGTTGCAATAGAAATCTGAATTATTAGTTAAAAAAAAAATAAAATAAATGCTAATTAATATGTAATGAGAAGGGAAGTTTAAGCAGCTATACCATTTTATTTTAACCCTAAGCTTCGCTAATATGAATTATGTTGTAAGTCATATGTGGAGAAAAAAACACCACCATAAAAATGAATTGGGTAACGAATTTCAAATGGCGTTTCCGTTTCGAGTATCAAAACAAAAAAAAAAATATAAAATAAATAAATAAAGTTGACGTAGAGACTCTGCAATAAATGAACCCCGGATCAAAAGCGATCCAATTCACTGGTTGCAACAATTCTACTCCAATATATACAAGTAAACACCTACACCTAAGTACGTACATACCTAGGTATGCCTATAAATTTTCTATACTATCTGGTGAATGTAGAAGCAGTTAACGTTACGTTTAAATTCTTTTTAACAACATAATATTTTCTCTACACATACAAATAAAAATCAATTGAAAATAAGCAGATTCATTATATTAATTAACAAGAACATATACAATTTCAAGTGTACACATGACAGAATAGAAAGAAATAATAAGGACGAGAGGGTGTAATAATAATAGAGTTATACAATTAAGAGTAAATGACAAATTAGATGCAATGGAAGATAATTTTTTAACCAGACTTTTCCATGACAACTGCAGGAGTGGGAGCACTACCAGTGCTACCTTCACCTTGGTTCATCTCAACGCCGTCAACAGCGGTAGGAGCAGTCCAAGCAAGGTAATCTCTTCTGACCTCAACGTAATCGTAAGCAAACTCGCCAATTTGATCATCATCAATACCACGGAGTTCACCGTCTTCAGAGGTACGAAGTTTGCAACCAGGAATGTAATTGACACCATAACCGAGCAAAACAGTCATGAAAAGGGTATAACCACAACAAGCGCAAACATAAGCGAATTGCTTATATAATTGCTTCCAGTTGTGACTCAACCAACCACCTTCATGATCAGAGTCAACATTAAGGTTGACAACCCAGTCAGCACCAAAGAGGGCATTGAAAAGAAGGCCAATAATACCAGCGACGCCGTGTTCAGCGAAAGTATCCATGGAATCATCAACATGAATAACATACTTCAACTTAGTAGCAAAGTTACAGACGGTGCAGGCAACGACACCAAGGATAATGGAAGCCCAAAGAGGAATACATCCAGAAGCAGGAGTAGCAGCAACTAAACCAGAAATGATACCAGAACAAACAGCAACGGTAGACCATTTTCTTTCAAGACGGTAATCGAGCAAACACCAAGTCATAGCACCGAAAGCAGCAGTAAGGTTAGAGTTCATAACACTGTATACAGCACGCAAGTTAGCACCACCGGCAGAACCACCGTTGAATCCAAGCCATCCAAACCAAAGAAGAATGGTACCAAGAGTAACAAGGGAGACATTGTGAGGTCTGAAATTCAACAACATCTTATCCTTACGGCGACCCAAAGCTAAAGCATAACCGAGACCACCAACACCAGAACCAATTTCGACGGGGCCACCACCAGCATAGTCGAGGACACCCCAGGTACTAGCCCAACCATTGGTACCCCAAGCCCAACAAGCCATAGGACAGTAAACAATAGTAGCCCAAAGAAAAGTAAAGACCATAGCAGGGAAAAGTCTACCACGTTCAGCCATACCACCCATGATAATGGCTAATGTAACCATGCAAAACATACCTTGGTAAGTAGCAAACAACAATTCAGGAATAGTGTCACCATCGGAACCCCACAAGACATTTCTCAACCCGAAAGAATCAAGATTACCAATGTAACCATTTGTAGCAGTTGAAGAGAAAGCAAGAGAATAACCCCAGAAATACCATTGGAAACAAGTAACGACACCAGCCATAAGAGTAACCCAAATCATAGACAAGGCACTTTTCCTTCGGGCGAGACCAGAGTAAAGGAAACCGAGACCGGGAACCATAATAAGAACCATACAAGCTGAGACAATGATATAGGTAATATCACCAGTATCGTATGTTTGACCTGTGAAGGGGACATCGTCTTGTCTCTTAATGATGGCACCTGATATATCAGGGGTGGCATTTCTAGCTGCGAGTGCCCTACCGTTATAGAAAGGATGCATTGTGAAAGATTGACAAATACGATTTTCTCAAATGCTAAGTTGATTGTTTGAAGAATAAATAATAATAATTGAGATTGTTGTAGTCGATGTCAACAAACAGTATTGTCGCGCAAGCGTCAACAAAAATAACCTAGAGATGAGACAAAACTAACGAACTAAAGAGAAGGAAGGAAAGAAGAGAAAAGAAGAAGAAGAAAAAAAAAAAGGTGAAAAAAGGGGGGAATAGTGCCAGCTATATATAAGATACCATGGATAAAATCATAATGAAATAAAGTAGTGGTCATTGAAAGCAGGCATTGAACCGCTATACTTATGTATGTGCTAATACTATTGTTTTTGTGTACAAAGTGAAAAATAAAAGAGGACAATACGAAAAAGAAATTTGTTTGTTATCACTCTCCAATGGATTGTCAACAGCTGGGAATAAAGTCTTGTCATACAATAAGCTCTGATTATGTTATCATATTAGTAAAGTCTATTTCCCAAAAAGGCAGTATTTATTCCGCGCATTTGATAAGAATCACCTAAAGCGTCGTATCGTCCAATCAGCATTAACCTATCAGTTATGCCACCCCTTACCCAAGCCGCAGTTGATTTCTACATAAAGAATGTCGTTATATAACCGCTTAGTCACTGCAGTATTCCGTAGTGTTCCGTAAGAAGATTTAAAATTTAATCCGTTTGCCGGCCTTTGAAGGTGATTGGCTACATTCTTCAGTGTTGCTGTAGGCAGATCATCCCATATCAGTGGCACTACATAGTAGTTGCCCGTTCCAAAACTGTGATGGTGGACAAAAGAAAGTTAATTGCATTATTGATATTAGTGTGTCAAAATAAACGTACCAAGAAAGTTGTTTGTTCAGAAAGGGATTTGATAATGTGCCTAGACATTCTGGAAAGGAGACTAAAAACTTAGCTCTCTTGGATTATTTGAAACTTTAAATTCTTGATTGTGGCAGCCAATTGTCTCAGGTATTTCATGAAGGTAGAAAACACTGTTAATCATACGGTTTTCATTGCAGTGTGATAACATAATCAGGACGCACATTTTATCAGAAAAAATTTTTTATTTTTGAGGGGTTGTTTTGCGACTGCAATTATCTAATCTTATCGTTCATGTAGCTGTAGCGAAGATTCTTTAACGACGATGGAAAACTCTGATTACTAAAGCGCCTCTATTTGGACATTTTTAAGATACAAATTAAAGAACTTTTTATGGTTGCTTCAGCAATTCTACATTCTTCGTATGTGCCTAGGTACATGTAGCAGATTGAGAGTAATTTATTCACCCGAAGGAAAGAGGAAGAAATTTGTGATGTTATTGCTTTTACTACGTATACGCACTTGTACAGTAGAAAATATTTCTTGGCTTCTTTTATCCTGGGGGAGGTTCTCCACCTATCAATGAAACCATCGCCAAACATCAGCAGAACTTTTGTCTGCTATTCCTTCGAAGTTCCCATAGTACCACACTGCCACCACGGTAATATCAACATACAATAATTCAAATTGAATCTGCATGATTTCCAAGAATCGTTAACAAAGCCAAGAATCATAGAATATCTTGGTATTTATTGTTTTTTTCTGACTGTTTCTACATTCTCTGGTATTAGTCATTTAACAGCCAAATGGATTAATCCGATGTCTCAAATTAAGCCTACCGTGCCATCATTGATGTTCCATTACGGTAAAGTCTATTAGGTCGATCATAACAGATAGGGTAATGATAAGCTCTTCACTAGTATGACTATATATGTATACAGCAGGACTTTCAAATGTGTACAGTACCAATGAAACGCTTCCTTTATACATAAAATGTCTAATTCAAATACTTGTGAACGTGTTTCTTTTGTGGTAGAAAACTATTTCTCTGCAATAGAAATCTATCGTGTCTTTACGTCATGCAATCCGTTA
>JAJMJJ010000185.1:0-31230 GCA_030568955.1 Geotrichum siamense (nom. inval.) | reverse complement strand
GACAAAAGTTCTCAATAATATTGAAGCTCACGAACATGAACAATGTTTAAATCAACTGAGCAATGAACTACCACTTTCTCCTGAGCCTGAATCTCTTCAATTCAAATGGAAGAAGCGTACTCTTTTGTTTAAAGAGAACTCAAACCCTAGGAAAGATCATGCACCGAAACCTCCCAAGAAAGATAAACCTCCCAGAGTTCCAAAAAAAGACGTATTTAAAAAAGATAAACTTAGTACTGTGGTTGAGGAATCACCAAAGAAAAGAGGATTTGTTAAATATGGTCTGAAACTGAGAGCTTAATAGAATTATTAGTTTGCATGTATATTGGTTTGTTGGCGTTAGAAAAAAAATAGCTACTGTTCATTTTCCATATTTATTTATTTAATTTATTAATTCATTTATTTATTTATTCTAAAGACCTCGGGAACAAACACCCTATTGTAAACTCTACATTTAGAGTGGTCAAAAATTACATCACGTAGGGAGATACTGATTATAAATTATTCAAACTCCATTAAATTCATGAATCCATTACTGAATCAATTTCTATATACTGTTAATTTTTCCGGACCTCTTCGAAACAAAATAGAAAAGAGGATTCCATTTATTAGCAAATATATGGATTAAATTTTTATTTTCTTACTGTTCCAGTAAGAAATAGGTTTGAAAATGTACTAGCTTTTGCTTTTACTCAATAATTCATAATTTCACACAAACATCTAAGTCATTTTGAAGACAACATTTTATGGACAAAAGACGAGTATCAAAAAGATTAGTCTTTTCTTCTTCGAAGACCATCAGTAACACCTTCATCGCCAAAAATCTTAGTAAACCAACTCTGACTCTCTCTTTCGTATCTTTCTTGTTCATTGAAGAATCTTAACTGGCCATCACTAGTCATTTCACCCATCTGTTTTCTTTTTTCTTCTCCCAAGTAAACTAACATCAAATCGTTAGAACATATCCAAACAGGTTCCTGATTTGAAAAATAAACTTACGTCGTTTGTAAAGTGCATAACTAGAAACTGCCATTAAGGGAATACCGAAAAGAATAAGTTTTATACTAGTTTATAGAGTTAGAGCAGCTTTAAACCTATGGAGAGTCTAATAAAGCAACGCACCTTTTTTGTCGATGAGGATCCATAGCACTTTTCTTGATTGCTCTTTCGGCATCAAAAATAGGAGCAACAGGAGCCGGTCGACTACGGGGACGAGGTGTCGGTTGTGGTTGTGTCATGGTATATATGATTTGGCCGATGAATCACCGATAGTGGCAAAAGATTAGTGCTTTAGTGTGAAAATTACTACCGTTTAGTAGGGTTAGGGCAATAACTACGAAGGGAGCCCTATCATTTGCTGAACTAGAATTTACGAAGTAAAGTAATAACAGAAAGTCTACCTATTTGTATGCTTCTACAGTTAAAACCCTCTTTATGTACATATATATTTTGTACTGATATTAATTTATTTTTGCACAATTTGCTAATCTAGAGTACTGGAAATAATGTTGGGTGTATTCTCCCAAATTTCAGCCGTGTATAAATATGTACATATTTTCACGTACCCATATATAGAAAGAAAAAAAGTATTATTCAAGTGCTGTGTACTAGTGTGCAAGAAATGACACATAAAGTTAAAATGCGTCCAAGTCTCCACTATGAAAACCGCGGTGATTTTTTGGTGGCACTACGACATCTAAAAAAACTCTTGATTTTTATAGATATTACTGTCTTTTGCTTGATGAAATGAGGTGTTTGGATAAGGTGCTATGTGAATGCACTCAAAATAAGCATTCACCCCTTATAATTGGTTCCAGTTTCAAAGTGCATTATCCACCGAAAACAGATCAATGTTCTACCCACGATACCGCAGATGTGCGGCAAATATCTGACACCATAGTTGAGTCGAACTATCAGGATGTAAAATCTGAAAGGAAATGCACTATATCGTCTGGAAGCAAAGATAGTGATTCTGAAATCATTGTTGACAAAAAGAGTAGATTGAAAAGAAGATTTCTAGCCAGTTCAAGAACACGAAAAGGTAGCAATAAATATTATTTTCAAGGTGCTGGAATAAAATGGGGTGAATGCGAAAATGGAACCATATCACACAATTTTTTAAAGATGGAAAAGCCAAACTTTGGAAGTCTCGTGTCTGTGGAAAAGATGAAAGATAAATTGAGAGTACTAGACAACCTCTTGATAATGACGGATGAACATATGGAGTCCTCTGACATAACAGAATTGTTACCATGTTTACTCAACACGTTGTTAGATTTATGCGATGTATGTGATAAATGGTTTTGGGCTGAAATTTACTTTTATTCCATTATCAGAATTGTGGACAATTATATGACCGAACATCTACCTGTAGTCGATGACATTTTTAGTAAAGACAGTCCATTTGAAGTGCCTCAAGTTAAGTTTCTTATCAACCTTGCTTGTTTGTTAGCCTGCAAGATGGCCCAGTTTGATCCTGATGATGAACCTGACTTAAAAGATAAAATGATCAAAAATATTATTCCCATATTAGTTGAATTGACGGGTTACCAAAATGATGTGTGTCAGTCTCCTGGGATTTCATTAATGTATATATTTTTCAGAATTAATGTCTCTTTGGTAGATCTGGTACATAAGTCATGCAAGAAAAATACCTATGAAACTGGCAACTCGAATGAAGAAACAAGACGGAGGCCATTTTCATCAGAGGTTCCGTGGACCTCGCCAAATAATTTATCCTCCAACACTCAATTCAGCATCTATCACCCTGCTACAGTAAATAGAAAAGTTATCCTAAAACGACTATTGAAAGGTGATGACAGTGCTGGTTCAAGCAACCAAATCCCAAGTAGTACTGATGGCGTGTTAAACTCTCAACCTTATTACTTTCTTAGAGAAAGACAGGAACCTAATCAAACTTATATTTTGAGATTCCTTAGAGTATTCTGGATTCGTTGTGCAGTGTTAGGACATCTTCGAAGAAATCAACCCATAGAATTGAGATATTATTCATCGATGGAAACTAATTCACCAAACAATCCCGTTAGGGGAGATGAAGAATTTGGGCTTATTTTTAAGCATGTGGTAGTAGATACATATAATCTAGAGTCTGATTTGTCTCTTAAAGCACTATACCATGATCTTTTTAAAGTTCAGGAGTAAGTAACCGGTTGTTTTATAAGTATATTTCCTTACTAATAATATTTTATTGAATTTAGAGCTGAAAAACTGAACAACATTCAGCAATTTCCTCTTATATCACTTACTTGCTACGGATTTCATCTTCTCCGTTTAATTCAACACAATCTAAAACTTTACGTACCAAAACACATTCGACTTGAATTACTTCTTTTTCGATTATTTGATTTTCCGTCCTCAGCTCGAAACAGTCCCAAATTTCAAAATGAAGTTGCTGACCCTGCTAAAGCTAGCAGTGGTATAAGTCTAGATATGAGAAGACGACTCTCAAGAAATGGGTTTGTAGGATTTTCTAAACTAATGTTTAAAAGCGCTTTTAAGTGTTGGGAAGTTTGCATATTAGATCGGTTTCTATACTACGCCGGTGATGAGGTTCTTTATCCTAGCAAGTACAATGTAAACTACTTCCATACCAGATAAATAATCTATTAAAACTTGAAGATAGAAAAAGAAACACCTATATTTTTGTTTCTAGTTTTTATCAAATCTGAATAATATAAGATTGATTGTTAACAGTTTCAAATAATATTGACCCCGTAAACAGAGCTGTACGTAAATTTTTATTGAGCTTTTTATGTACACATAAAATTACATAAACCTTGGAATATAACAGAATATTGATTTATCAGAATTTCATAAACTTTATGTATTTTTTTTTTTTTTTTCACCTTATAATAAAAATTGTACTTCATCCTTTGAAAAACTGGACAATACACCTTGAAAGCTACATTATTTTCAGTTAATTCAGAAATGTTCTTGTTTATATAGGTATTATAGTGATATAATAGGCTATATTGCCGTACTAGACAATAGGGACCAAAAGTTTCATGCTCTGAAAAAAATTACGGGTTAGCATTAAATCGAGTGTCTCTCCAGGTTAAGAACTACCACTATTTATCACAACTTGAAGAAATCTCATGGTAGCATTTTATGCTGATACTGTAATTTGAATCTTAAATCTGTGGATTAATTCATAACGCTCTGCTTCTCTAATGTTTAAATTTTAATATTATTGTTTCAGTGATATAACATTCAATAAATATAAAGGAAGGCAATAATTTATTACAATGATAAGAATAATCTTATTTGCCCATTTATTTACTTCCATCCATATTAATATTAGGAGTTAGATTCAAAAAGATAAAAGTTTTTCATTTGATAAAATTAGTATATAAAAAATTATCAACAATATATTCCAGGTTACTAGTATTACAAATACAATGTAAATGCTAATATGATTGTTACAAAGTACCACCAAGCCATTCAGACAACATTTGTAAAGCGTTTTCTGGTTGATCATGGGGTACCATATGTCCAGCATCGTATACTCTTAAAAATGTCAAGTTCTTTGAGGTCTTCTTTTCACCAGCTGGTTTACCAGTCATTTCGCTGTACCAAAGGGTTCTATTCTTGGAATTATACTTATCAAGGCCAGACCAATCAAGTTCCTTAAGCCAAAGTTCTTGACCAACCCAATTGCATATAAAATCTTTATCACCAGCGTAAATTAAAACTGGAATACCAGCCTCGAGAATATTAGCGACATCTTGTTGGAAAGGTTTGGCACCATCTCCGGTGAAAAGGAAAGAAACACCAACAGCATCAGAACAATCATCAAATTCCATAGCTTCCGCACCAACTGCTTCTTGCACATCAGCAAGATTTAAGTAGTTTTGAACATAGTATAATCCTTGGTAACAATAGGATTCGTTAGTTTCACAAGGTCCTCTAATATCGTAAACATTAAGGCCAGTTTTAATATAAGGATCCATAAGTTTATCTCCGACAAGGCTGGCAGGGACACAAGTAAGGGTATTTTGAAATTTATAGCAAGCTTCTGTGAGCTTTTGGATCCAAGGGAGGTCTTTATTGAAATTATCACACTCTTCTTGGCTAAGAACGGGGTGATATCCTCCCTCGCCACATGCCATCATTTTGTAAGAAGGTGCTTGACGAAGAGGATCGGTTATACCGTTGCCAATCAAAAGAGATTCAAGTGTAAAACCACGGTCTTCATGACTTAAAATCTCTGTAGCAATGGCAGGAATATAATGGCCAGCATATGATTCACCCGAGATGTGAAGGCCATTGTTATATTGAGGGAACTTTTGGAAAAATAGCTCAAGAAGGGCATAGACATCGGCCCCTGAAGCACGAGAGGATCCAACCTTCTTATCTGAGTATGAAAATCCAACATTGACTGGTTGATCAAGGAAAATGACACTAGCATTATTATTCCATGAGTATGGATTTCGGATAGGCTTCAAATCAGGGCTAATAGTGGCAGGGCCCAGTTCAAAAAGCAACCCAGTTGTAGAGGAGCAACCTGGACCGCCATTGAGCCACAAAAGAATGGGGTCATTTACAGGGTCATTTCTTGATTCAAAAAACCAGAAGAACAAATGTTTTGTCTCGTCTTCAATGTCGAGATAGCCAGAATACTGTTTAACATCATCGACACCCAAAGATTCAGGAGTCTTCTTCATTCTCAATTGATGATTAGGCGTTTTCTCGGATGTAACTACAAAATCCCACTTGCTGTCAGATCTAGTATTAGGAACAGGGTTCAGTTTCAACTTTTCATCGGTAACAGACCAGTCAATGCCATGGTACTTTGCAGCCCAAGCAGTCGGGTTGGAAAGAACGCTCTGACCTGGAACAACTAATTTCTCATGAAGGTAGTTGGTAGCTATATTGATGTAACTATCAAGGCTAAAAGCATTTGCTGAAACAGCCAATGCTAAGGAGGATTTGATTGTGAATTTCATTTGTAAGTGGAATGGTATGGATAAGGAAAGAAACTATGGAGCGATAAAGAGTCGTTTTATTTCGGGAGCTAATCAGTAAAGCCGTACGTCGGCAAAACGTGACATTCGTTTTTCCCAGCAAATTTGAATGTGGGTTCGGGGTCTGTAGTATTATCACCGTACAGGCACTCTGATCTGCTTAGCACAACACAAGGAACTCAAGCAGTTGCGAATTTATCCAAAAAATGAAATAACTAATGAAAAAGACAAGAAAGTAACATGAATAAATAGTTGACAAGGCGAAGGGATCACAACAATGATGGATACTACAGCTAAAATGGCGTACATGATTCAAAGCAAGGATGATTCTAGTCTAATTAGAATAAAAAAAATTGTCTGTGGTTTTAGAGGAGCTATCCAGTAAAAGGATTGTTGAAGTTCAAAACAGTTAAAATTTGCGATGGTGAGACTACAACATGGGATAGGGTTAAATATCCTGGAAGGTATGTAAGCATCTTTGTTTGTCACCTAGAGTGATGTGGTAATCACTAAGAATTTCGAAGTACGCTCCGAGGATGGCCCAAAAGAGGTTCAGCTATACCTCGAGAAAACATAATTATGTACACCATAACGATCTACAAACGGCCGAGCAGATATTGGAAGCTTATCCAAGACCAGAAAGCGATGAGGAATACGGATCGCAATACTCAGATTTCGACATCGAGATTACCAATTTCCAATAAATTAATTACTGAAGGAAAAAGTATAGGGAAAGGCATACAAACCAATTAATAGTTTTAAGACGAAAAGATGATTGCAATGTTATGGTGGATACAGCCAACATGGCGTATGTATGCTTATATTAACAATGGTCCAGTTTTATGTAGTTTACAATCGTCTGTGATGAAAATGGATTATCGATCAAGTCTCTTCCATTGATACAAAAGTTGATGATAGGAGCGGTGACTACAATTATGAAGGATTGCAGCATCGGATAATAAATTAGTTATGTAATCAATTTTATTTTTATTTCTATTTTTTTTAGTAAACTTTATTTTGCTATGTTGTTTATGTAATAAATGTATAATAAAATTTGTGTTTGTTACATAATTGGCTTGTATTTAGTAGACCCAATCAATGTTATTGAATTAGAAAATAGAATCGTAAAGACAAGTATGGAGCTCTATAGTATGAACATATGTAAATATAATTTGTATCAATCTAAAACCTCCACTGTACCTATAATCAGGATTATTTAGACTTACCATTCTGCAATATTGGATCGTTTCCTCCACCGTATGAAGCCTAGTCCACCATTTTAGACTAATCTGATTATGTAAGATTTCAACATCATTTTTTTATTGACGTGTTCGTGATACTTTCGTCTTCATATTTTTCAATTCACCAAGCAACAAACCTTCCAGAATGCCTTCTAAGAATCTTCTTTCTTTCGATGTTTTTTCAAAAACTGTGGAAGATGCGAGAATTAGAACAGCTTCCGGTGGGCTCGTTACAATTCTGTCTGCGCTACTTATCTTCTACCTTACCCTTTCGGAATATTTTGATTACAGGCGAATCGAGTACAGACCCGAATTGGTCGTTGACAAAGCACGAGGTGATAAGTTATTGATTAATTTTGATATCACATTTCCTCATCTTCCTTGTGATGTACTTACAATGGATATACTAGATGTCTCAGGGGAGGCACAAACTGCCATTAGTCATGGTGTTAGTAAAACACGATTGGATGAAAATGGGAATGAAATTGGAACCATTGAGCTTACTTTCAATGGAGAATTAACTCAGGAACAGAAAAAAATTAATGAGTTGTATAAGGATAAAGGTCCTGATTACTGTGGATCGTGTTGGGGTGCAGTCCCTGATGGGCAGAAAAAGTGTTGTAATACATGTGAAGATGTTCGAAGAGCTTATATGGAAGTTGGTTGGGCTTTCCATGATGGAAGTGGTATCGAACAATGTGATTTAGAACAATATAAGGAAAAAGTAGAGCATAGCAAAAATGAAGGTTGTAACATTGCAGGGCACGTCAAAGTTAACAAAGTGGTCGGAAATTTTCATTTTGCACCTGGATCCCCAATTAGTTCAAGGGATGGACAGCAGCATGCTCACGACATGTCTTTATATGATAGAAAAGACCTTCCATATACTTTTGAACATATTATTAATCACCTTTCTTTCGGAGAACCTCTCGATATACCCGCTGCTAAAAGGCTTGTTAATCCATTAGACGGAACCTCGAAGAAGACGGATTCCAAGTACTTCACTTTCCAGTATTTTATTAAAGTCGTTGCAACATCTTTTTTTCGACTGGACGGGTCATTTACCGAAACAAACCAATACAGTGTTATGTCTCATGAAAGAAGTTTAAGAGGTGGAAGAGACGAAGACCACCCTCACACAATCCACAATCGTGGAGGAATTCCAGGTGTATACTTCGCGTATGACATTTCACCTATGAAGGTGATAAATAGGGAGCAACGAAAGAAGTCATTTGGTGAATTTTTAACTGGTGTTTGCTCTATCATTGGAGGAGTATTGACTGTAGGTGCTGTTGTTGATAGAGGTGTCTGGGAGGCTGACAAAGCCATTAGAAGAAAAAAGAAGGCATAAACTATTGTATTTATTTCAATATATCATATTATTCTTATACTCATGGTGATTTTTCATTTGTCTTCAGTTCCTTGTATTTTTTTTAAAAAAAACAAAAGTTCAAATACCTACATACTTACATTCCTACCTAGGTAGGTAGGGACCTAACCTATTTGTTATTATCAGAGGAAAGTTGTTTATACATTCTAGAAATGAATTGAGGTGTGTAATTTTGTAAACAAAAAGTTTGTAAGCAAAGATTGAAGCACTTGAACTTTAACTTTTTTGACAATTACTACATACACAACACATTTCATGAATAATATGTATATGCCATATGCGCAACTACATGTATACACATCATCCATAAATGTATGCATACTATCAGTGGAACATACCGGATAAGTTCAGACGTTAAAATCATCCAGTTGTGGAAATTTCAAAATATTCTAGCATTTATAACAATATTCTTATAACTATTTTGGTATTTTTAGTGCGGCTAATATTACTTCAACAATTTATCCGATTAAAAAGCACCATCCCCAGATTTGAAATTAGATACAATAGAGACACAATACCCCTCCTTTTATTTTTCAGGCAGTTTTTTTTTTTTTTTTTTTCGTTTTAATTTTTATCTTTGCCAATTTATGAAATAATGATGGTCAATCCTGAACCAATATTAGATAAAACTTCAATTGAAAAATAACCTCCGGCCACAGCTTCGCAACGAGAGCAACAGCATGAACAATATGCTACTTTTATCACGAAGTTTAATGGATTGTACGGTACTAGTCCTGACATATTTATTTGCAGTCCATATTGAGTCAATTTAATTGGTGAACATATGATTATTCTCATTTTTCGGTGCTTCTGATGGCTGTTGATAGTAATATGATCATGGCAGTGGCATTCAATGATGATTTTGCTGCAGATACAGTTTCAATCAGACTTGTCAATATGAACTCTCGAGATATTTCTTGCAAAAATATTAACTCTACAGAGATTCTAGCGACTATATTTCCATTGGTCCCAAGGTTAGTGACTGGGGCTATTACTTTAAATGTGGAGTCATTGGGGCGCAGGAATTTCTCGTGTCTCGTTATGCTGAGTTCAACATCCCTATGTTTGAATTGATAAAAGGAACGAAGGTTTTAGGGACGGGAAATGTTTCTACTGGAAGTGGGTTAAGTCCTTCAGTAGCATTTATTGTTAGTTCTACTCTCAGTAATATAAACCACCAAGTAAACTTCTTACAGAGATTTCAATCAAATGTGAACAACATGTCGGCGTTAACTCAAAAGGATTGGATCAAACGGCTTCTATATATGGTATAGTGACCACTCACTAATTGTAAATTTCAAGCCAAAATTCACTGTCATTCCTTTTTCATTCTCAGCTGCTATACCTGATGGCTCCAAAGAGGGAACTCTTTCATTTGTAATTGCTAATTTGCTCGTAATCTCGAATAAGCATGAGACTGCTCTTGCTAATTACAATTTAAGGATGGTTGAAGTTACTTTGGATACTTTTCTTGCTAAATATCTATTCGATCCAAGTAGAAAAAATTTTTCCGATCCATCAGAGCTTTTGCCTTCAGATTGCAATTTGCAAGCTAGACATCTGGATTTTTGTTTTCTGGTAATGCACGCTGTATTTTGTGGATTCTATGTGCGTTCTCTACTGTCTTGTTTTTCATTTCCTATTTTTTGTTAAATTAGTGCCATCAGAACAGTCAGAAGAAAATAGTTAACAATTAGGAGAAGTTATTGAACAGAAAGAAACAGAATATCAAAGATGTGACAGTTTAGAAATGTTTTTGACATGGTTTACCCCACCATTTCTTTAGGTACTGATTCTGAATATGGATTTATTGGATCGATTAAACGATTACAACACTTTGAGCAGCTTGCCGACAAAGTTTCACGGAAGTCAGAAGGTTCATCTGAAGGAAACAGAACTGAATTTGTTACCAAATTCTTGTTATATCAAAATTAAGGGATGTTGAAATATGTTATTTTTGAAGCCCTCTAATATAGGACAAATTTAAGTATATTGCTTATCAAATGCGAAATGAATTTAGAAAAATAGGCAAATAAAATCTGTGTCAAACAAACATTGATAGATTTAGTATAATCTACGGATATGTAGTTGTGCATAATTATTAGTAGCACGAGAATAGCTATAAAAAAATATATCAAAAAACGTAACCTATAAAATCTTAATTTGCACATATGTCCATGCATTCGTGATTTTATCTAATGAAGTTTAACAAAAATGGGGTTCAAAAAAACGAGATGAAGAATGATATTGGTTGATATCAAATTATTATATTATTTTCTAGAATAGATCTAAGAAATGAAAGTACCTTCAATATAATGGATTGAAGCCGCAATCAATTATCCGGATTTGGACGCAAAATAAGTACGTGTAATTAATACAATTTAGTGCTTGTGCGCTACGAAGAAAGACAACTCGTAAAAACTATGTTGAACTTCTCATCTTGAATAAACTCCCCCGGGTTTCCAAATGTTCTAAATTAGGGCATTTGTGCAGATACAATAATTTCTTATGATGGAATTTTTTGATAATACAAACCCTCCTGCATATTTTTATTAAAATTATCTATCATTAAGATGGACTGTCAGTTAAAGGGTACATTCATATCTGATCCATAGGGCATAAAATCGGAGGTTTGTTCCTCCACTGACATATTCAAAGTCTGGCTTACGTAAATATATTACTAACTTTTTTTCTTTTTACATTGTTTCGACAAACTTATTTCTGGTACAACTGCAGTGAAATAAAATGCTAATATTATCGTCCCATATAATGCTAGGTACAAAACATTCGATTCTGGAAAATCTAAAAAATTCATTTCCCATGAAAGTGCTAAGAAAATATGGTGATCCGACCTGTGGTATTTATCAACAAAAAAATTAATGACTTTTATTATAAAATTTAAATTAGTAAAAAAGTGAGGATAAATTTCTGTTCACAGTTTTTTTGTATTATTATTAGTTTTTTCTTCGTTAACAGTATTGTATCTTTTTAAGGTGGCATCTATTTGTTGATACTGGCAACTTTAAAATAGTTGTTATACACATCTGTTATTTTTTTCTTCAATTGAAATTTTTAACTACATGATTCTACGACTACCCTTGAAACGTAGTTCCAATTTATTATGCCTATTTTCTTTTTCATTTTGTTACTTCTTTCTCATATATCTCAAAATTTTCAGTATATACATAAAAAT
Source organism: Geotrichum siamense (nom. inval.) (assembly GCA_030568955.1). NCBI lineage: Eukaryota > Fungi > Ascomycota > Dipodascomycetes > Dipodascales > Dipodascaceae > Geotrichum > Geotrichum siamense (nom. inval.). The sequence continues at coordinate 19,422 of JAJMJJ010000185.1, read as the reverse complement.
CTGTTCACACAAATAAAAAAAAAATTGGTCTAAAGAATCAATTTACAGCATGTTAATTCATTGTATTCTACTGTTCTTCAAAACTGTTATGCTTTATGGAAAATTAATAGAAATTATATCTGATAAAAGAATTAAACCTACAAAACTTCATATCCATTGCAGAAATTTTTAATTTTGTGAACTGTACCATGTTCTCCCATGCTCTGAATAGTCAGTATAGTTTTTTATCGGTTAATAAGTTGCAATGTTATATTCAAGTTATAAAAAATTAATTTGGGGAATGTTAACTAGGCAAGTAGAGGTGATATAAAATAGACTAAACTTTCCATGTGATTATAATTGAGGGATATCCCATTCTCTCCGTGTTGAATTGTATAAAAATAAATAACGAGTTTCTTTAATTGTATTAAGAATATATTGGCAATCCATAGATACTCTTTGCGATCATATAAAAATTTATTGAAAATGACTTAAAGTTGAAATAGAATATTTTTTTGCACTAATATTTCTTCCGATTTTATAGCTGAACGTAACAATCATTTTTATACTACCCCATGATTCATACAATATGCAAAAATTTCTTGGAGATTTTTTAACTCTAACATCTAAAATACCATATTGAACTTTAACCAGAATAAAAGGTCCACAACATGGGTAAAAACCTTAGAAGATACTTGAGCGATTTCCATGTAGATTACGTTTCAATAATCGTAGTCATTACTACTAACGCTGGTAGATACGTATTGATATACATTAAATAATAATTCAAATACAATTTATTGTTGTAAATAGTAAAATGAACTGTTTTAAACTGTTTTCTTTTCTTTTCATCCATTGCAGGAACAAACTCTTTTTTCTACTCTTGATTTCAATATACATGTACTACATAAGTCTGTACATAGATAATATATCGTTTTAGAATAAAAAGTATTTAGCTTAGAATTTTGGATTCATTTTCTATGTTATTTTTATTTTTTATCGTTATTATTGTATCTGATTTCTTTTAATTATTGGTTTCAACTTTACATTTACTGTAGATAAAATAGGTACATCGAGTAGTACATGCCAGAGTAGGTACCACATAGGTACTATCTATGTGTTCAATTGCTAGTATGTTTAGTTTTGGACAGAAATAGACGATTGATTGTTTTCATTTCATTTTGATTCTACTTAATTTATTTTTCGTTTTTGTTTTATGAATTAAAAAAAAAAAAAAAAAGCATGTGATAAAATTGAGAAATGTATCACAATATTCTTCTTACATGAAATTAATTATGAATAAAAAGAATAATGATGATGAAAATAATTAATTTGGCTTATCTGCAACACTCTCAATCCATTTTTTTAGTTCTAACCAATCAATTTCAGAATCTTTTGTAAAATCCTTTGGTAATGTAAACTTTGAGTAAGATGATCCGTTTTTCATGGCAATAATTGTAGGAATATCTGTAACCTATAATAGTGCTATCTGTTAGATATGCTTGTAATTAAACATACTCTTCATATGATGAAACCACACAAAGATAATGTGTCACACATAACAAAGACCAACTAATTAATATAGTTTAATCAATTTCTGCTGTCTTGCCAGTGAAAAGCGTACATGTACAATGTCTTTTTTTTTTTTGAAAAAAAAAATAAATAAAAAGAATAAAGATAAAAAACTTACCGAATATTTCTGCAAAAGTGATTGAACATCAGATTCGTCAGCCTCGATATCCACCGTTGAGATCCTATAATCTGTCTCGTCAGATACAATTCGATTCATAGCCCCAGTAAGCTTATTTGACTTTGAATCACCTCGGATTGTAAAATTAGCCAATAATGGAGTATTCAGACGAGTTAAAGGTTCGAATTCCTGCATGTACCTGACTCTGTTGCATATATATGAATCACAAGTTAGATAGAAGAAAAATCAATAAAAACCAATGATGTCTTTTCATTTCCTTCGTAGTGCGCACAAAGGATCTGTTTCAATCAGACACATCTATTATCTAAGTAAAGGTATAATGTTGCATTCATTTAATACATATGGTCGATGTTCTCGCAATAATTCTAACGTGATTACTTACGGGAAATAAATTCTATTTTGTCTCAACTGTTCAGGGTGTTTGGTGCTAACCGCAGTTGCATTATTAGACAATTGTTGTCCTTGCCATGCAAAATATGCCGTGACAGCTACTGCAGTTGAACCTGCAAGCACAGCAGCCTTAGTCTTAGGGGTAAGAAATAGCATTAATAACGATATTTATAAAACATAAGTCTCTTTTAGAGGAAAGAGAGAAAAAGAAAAATTCCGAGAATAAAAGGCTTCATTCATGCTGGGTTAGGTCTCGACACAACCGAAATTATTTCCCTTTTTTTTTTTTTTTTGTTTCCTCCTATCATATTTGGAAATCACAAAAAAGTCTAAAATCATTGAATGATATCGTACATGATTTTGATGCACGAAAACCCTTCTAGTAAAAAACTAGAAAATCGAAATTACACCTTCTCATTCCATAAAAGAAGGTATAAATAAATTGTATTCCAACATTCTTTTCATTTTCATTTTTTTTTTCTTTCTTCATTAGCCTTTCTCTCTATTCTCTCTCTTTAGAAAGAAATTATTCTTCGTCCATCCTTTTTTATTTTTAGCTATTTTATTTTTTTACGTTAAAAAATATATATCATTCACTACCTTACTATCATTATTTTTTTTTTTTTTTTTTTTTTGAAAATATTTATTTTTTGCACGGAAAGTTCGACAATCATTAAATTCATACAGTATACATTCGGTACTTTTAAAAAACGATTAAACAATTTTTACATAGAAGAATAAAATGTCAACTCAGTCAAATTCCCCTGCTTTGATTAAGGAAATCCATAGTATTTATGAATTAAATTCCCTGTCTAGCTCATCATCTACTAGTGATTTAGAATCCATTTTCTCCGTTCCCTCTCATGGTTGTACCTCCCCCGTGACTGAAGATATTGGTATTAATTCATATTCAAGCATTGAAAAAGAGTTTCTGCTAAAACGATTGATCAATAGTATGGATCCTGAATCTATTGCGATGATTGAAAAGGTTGCACAAGAAGCTCGTGAGAAGTTCCAAGAAACCTTACCTCAAGTGATATGTATGGAAAAAGCTCGAGTTAGTACAGAATTTGGACAAGCAATTTTATACAGATACAGAACAAACTGTGATGACAAGGAGCATTTAGCATGGGTCTACAAAGGCGCGCCCAAATCAAACTCTCTCCTCTGCCCTTTCCCTAACGAGACACCAGATCAACATATTATTCGAGGAAACTATTCTGGTACGTTAATTAACCATAGTTATGTCAATTCGACCTATGTCGAAGAACAAATTCATACCAGTGATGGAAAAGATCCTCTTGTCCGCCTCCATTCTGAATGTTTCACTGGGGACATTATGGGTTCCACTCGCTGCGATTGTGGTGAACAGCTGAAAGAAGCCAAACGAATGGCTGCTCAGGAAGGTGGAATAATTCTTTACCTTAGACAAGAAGGTCGTGGTATTGGATTAGGTGAAAAGATGAAAGCATACAATCTTCAAGATCTTGGCGCAGACACTGTTCTTGCTAATCAACTTCTTGGTCACCCTGCCGAAAACCGCAATTTTAGTCTTGCTACTGCCATTCTCCTTGATCTCAACCAGACAAAAATCCGTTTACTAACAAATAACCCAGCCAAGATTTCAACTATTCTAGGCAAAAACAATGAAGTTCAGGTGACTGATAGGGTGCCAATGATCCCTTTATCCTGGCAAAACAATCCAAATGGCATTTATTCCAAGGAACTAGACGTTTACTTAAACACAAAACAGAATCGTATGGGTCATTTATTGATGTAAATCTTTATGGATCCTTATAAATTATCATCTTTCTTTGCTATCATAAATTTCCTCATGATTGATCTTTTTTCTTTTTCATCCTTTTTACTTTGTTTTTATATTCCTGGTGCTTATTTTTCGTCATTTTGTAACTTCGATATCGGATATTAATTCTTCTTTCTTTTGGTTTTGTCATCTATTTATATTTTAAGTCATAACTACGTAACAAACTAGAAAAAATATATATTACTCTCATTACTTAACTAAATTTAGTTAAAAAAATCCATTACATTAGCTTAGTAAATAATTGTGGAACATAACTTACAGATTTTTAACCAAAGAAATAGAAATACATACTTAATCGTAAAGAAAAACAAAATATATATATGTATAAATTTACTATGGTTATCTACCTACGTGGATTATCTATTCAACATCAATTCAAGGAATTCTATCTAATATTCAAGACTCTATGTCCAAGTTACCACTTAACACCTAATTCAGGATAGAGAATAGATGCAATATTAGTTACCTACCTAAACAAATAACAAAATCCGTTACTATAGTACCAGACGTACTTTATTTTTAAAACAATGATACTTACAGACAACATTATTAATTGACGTTAATATTGAAGCATAGAACTACCATTTGGTTTTAGAAACGGTATCTAAGTAAAAACATACGATTTATACATGAAAATAGGTAGGTGAAAGTGTATTATATATATATTACACATATTTATCTTGTAATATAAGAATAGCATAAAAGTATTTTTATATTTGTATGGCGAACAACTCCCAAAAAAAAAAAAAATTATAAAAAAACTTGAAAAGACATAAAAACTTTTAACGTAAAACACAAGAACTGAGATTAAATGGTTAAGTAGATCAAACTAAAAACTTTGAAGAAATACTGAGTGGAGACAACACAAACGGAGAGTTTTCTGGGACTGTTTAAGATTTGGACAATCTTACTTATTTCAAGAGTAGTATTTTACACTCATTTCTGCAATTTTCTTCTGTTGCCTGACTTTTGTCATGTCTATGAGGTCTCTGTTTTTTTCAAATTTCAAATGAAATACCAGGAATGTAATTCAACTTTCATTTTCAAATATGCAACATAAACAATATGAAGAAGATTGAGGGTGTGGAAAAAACATTATCGATTTCACCAAAACTCCGTCCCCTTTTAATGAAAATTAAACAATTTCAACGCATTTCTCAACAAGCAAAAAAAAGTATATGCATCAAATTTATAAAATATTTCAGAATAATTTTGCTTCCAGAAATGTTAATTGTCATTTATATTTGATTTATGAATGTATTTATAAATTTAAAAAACTGCGTAAGTATCTAAGCATTTATGTGACTAATTTGTGTTGAATTGATCGATGAAGAAATCAAACAATATCATGTAAGTGTATTTAAGTACCTTTCTAGTACTAACTGTCGGTAGGATGTAAATAAAATTTAGATTGAAAAGTGGTGTATAAACTTTTGCTTCCAATAAAATAAACCATTGTGACGAGGATACAGAGCTTAAAGAAATAATTATTTTGTTTTCACTATAATAATGATATAGACAAAAATTTGTAAATAACCCCAAATAAAAATTACAAATATTATAGGTCCCTTAAAATGATACAAAGCAAGACAATTCTCAGATTTTTGTGCTAAACTATCACTGTTTAGGTCAAAAAAAAATTGAGAAATATTTCTCGAGAATTCACAAAAACCTGCTTCAGGAACAAAAAAAAAAAATAAAATTTGTTCCGGGATTTTCCATATATCTTTATTACATAAGCAAACAGAGAAGCGTTTTCTCCACATCCCCACAAAATTAGTGCACTGTTCCGATTGGTTTTCGTACAGGGCTTTTTTTCTTGTTTTTATTTTTCACAACTTCTTTTTCTCTTGTTCATTTGGCATCGTGAGATTTTATTTTTCTTGGTGAATTTGTATGACTTCTTGTATTAGTCTAGTGTTGGCGATTGTATACTAACTTTTTTAAAGGTCAACTAAGGCTGATGCTGGACAATTGAATACTATTTTTCAGTCTGTTATTTTCACCAAAGTGTTCCGGTCTCGAGAAATACCCATTTATTCCTTCCCATGAGTATCTTTGCCCATCTTTTATAGACCTGTGATCACAACATCACTAGCATATTTTTATCTTTTTGCTTGTTTGTTTTTATTTGTCAGCCAATTTACTCGTGTATTTTTTTTTTTTATCTTCTTCGTCAATCTGGACATTTTTCGACCCCTCGAAATCATTAACTTCGACTGAAAAAATAATATATACATATATATATATACATATATATATATATATATATATTTATTTATTTATTTATTCATACAATGAGCTGTAATACAAATACGGAAAAAGTCAAACAATCATCATTACCGAAGCATCTCAAAGATCATCCGCCTGATGTTGTCATTAGTGTAAGTTGTGGTGGTGCCTTCTTTTGTGACAACTTTCTTCTTTGCTAACATTTTTTATATAGCCTCGAACTGGGTTGCCAAAACGACGAAAAGCTACTAGAGCTTGCATTCATTGCCAAAGAACTCATCTAACTTGCGATAATAATAGACCCTGCGAGAGATGTGTGGCTAGAGGGCTGGCTGATACTTGTCAGGATGGTGTACGAAAAAAAGCGAAGTATCTGTCGGACGTACCAGATGCTGTTGCTACATCTTCTGAATCACTCAAATATGATCCAAGGTACAAGAAAAAATTAAAATCAAGCAAAGAAATCAAAACCGAAGTTAGAGAACCCATACTTTCAGCACCAGCTATAAGGCATGCAGAGTTAGTCAATGATTTTGATCATACACATATAATTTCGGGGCATAAGTTACATGATACCTCACCTTACACATTCCTGCAAAATAATCTACTATCCACTGGGAAAACAACTCATGATATCACTGATGCATTACATCAACTACCAGTGCACAAAGACCTAGTGGCAACTGATCCTGCTTTAAAGCCAAGTAGACATAGCTTTAATTCAATGGCTGTTAATATGGAATATAACATAATTGGGAACATTGTCACTGGTTCTAATGCAGCTTCTTCCCTTAGCCCTTCCGTTAATAGCACAAATAGTGAGGATTCCCCTAGTTCTTTGATTGACTCTGGTAGCTATTTACCAAAAGTTCGCCCGAATGCGTTGAATCAATTCAAATTAGAGGACAATGAATACTTGAATTTTGGTAAAGTTCTTGAGGTAGTGGAGTCTTTTAATCAACCAAATACACCAAATGATTGGTATTATGAACAATCAACACCTAAGAGACCTATTTCGTTTATTATTTCGAATGAAGGGTCACTAGTAAACACTAATGGTAGTAACACTTTATCTGCCAGACACATCAGTACAGATGTGGGGTATGAACAACCTGCTGACATATATGCAAATGTTAGGCAACCTTTTAGTTATACACCAGCGTATCATCAACTTACAATATACATTCGAACACGGTTTAATCGTGAACATCAAATGAAGATTGCTCGCTGTATGTCCACATTTAGACCTTCGTTTATCGCATGCACCAAAACTCTTCTTGAAGATGATTTAATATTTATGGAGCAATGTTTCCAACGAACCCTTCTGGAGTATAAAAAGTTTATTTCCTTTTCAGGAACACCTACTGTTGTTTGGCGACGAACGGGCCAAATAGCTGAGGTAGGCAAAGAGTTTTGTATTCTAACTGGATGGTCACGCGAGCGACTCTTAAGTTCTTTTATTGTTGAATTAATGGATGATGCAAGTGCACTTGAATATTTTGAAGTATTTAGTAAATTGGCCTTTGTTGGTGATTCCAAAAGTGGTAATGTTATGGAATGCACATTGATTACACCTGAAGGTAAAAAGATTAAAACGACATCAATATGGACTTTAAAACGTGACGTATTTGGCATTCCTATGATGATTGTTGGCAATTATCTACCTATTTTGAATTAATCTTTGTGATAATCCGAAATAATCTTGTGTAGATGTAATAGTATAAAGAGATTGAGGATGACTCATGTAAAGTAATAATAAATTTGAATGATTTATCCATTTAATTTTTCTACTAAGTAAGTCATTAGTTACTATTATTAACATATCTGTTGTGTAATAAAATATAAGTATATCTAAGTATGTACGTAGGTATGTATGTTATTTTTATCTGAGAGTTGTATTCTTTGCTACATATATATATTGTAGATATGACAGGTTGAGATAATAATGGAAAAATGGCGGGGCCATGGGGGAATAAGAAAACCCAGATGTACCGTGATAGACATGATATAGTAATAATGTCAGCGCAGGGCGCTATAATAGAATGTATAGAGTTTGGAGGGAAAATGCCGAAATAAATGTGCTCTATGCCAGTTTCGAACTTGGCACACTCGGGCAGGCTGGCAATTAGAAGTTGAAACCTGTAACACTGCACCATATAGCAGGTAGGTATGTGTAACAGAAATACTGCAATTTTCGAGTTGGAAAGAAAACCATGAATTTTATTATTTCATTTATCTAGGTATGTATGTTTTATATTCATTTATATAATAATAATAATAATAATAATAATAATCATTCTGTTTATAGTCCCATATAGCTACTTTAGCAATTAAAATATTTATATAGAAGAAGACTGTGTTTTGCCTGTTACAGGCCTTCAAGGTTACATTTCTCACTGTGCGTTTTGTTGGTTTCTGCATTTCGTGGCGGCCAGAGGTAAAATTTTCCGACCGGTTACTCTATCACTAGAAAAAAAAATAAAAACCAATACACGTGCAATGGGAAAACCTTGTTCATCCGTCGCGGGCAATTTCATTACGCCCAGGTGTGGAGGGTTACCCTTCCCAGGGGAAAAACTATAAAAAGCCGACTCAGGACAGGATCGAACCCGACACTTCACTTAATTGTGGGCGAGCTGTTAACCCATTTCAATTGCTAAAGAAACTATAAGGGACTATAAACAGAATAATTTTCACCAATATTTAGATACCACAGATAGTAATTATAATAATATTTTAAATCTTTTTTCCTCCTTTACTTTCAAGATTCAGGTGAATTGTATTATTCAATCTTTTTCTCTACACCAGATACAGGTTGGTTTTGAACATCTAGTTTTTCACTAATTACCGAATCCTGAACAGGAGAAGTATTTTGGTCTTCATCTTTGGTATCAGATTGAACATTACTCATGGTGGTTTTTGAAGTTTCCACAAATTCTTCGGGTTTTTTATCATCCATTTCATTTGTAACAGAGTTGTTCCCTTTTTCTTTAATGGCGACTTCATTCAAATCATTATTGGGCTCAGCGACAATCCATGTTGAAGCGCGTTCATCAGCAGAAGCTACTCTAAACTTAACTGACGTTTGAGATTCGGGTGCAAGATCAAGATACTTTAGTTCATTTAGTTTTATGGTACACTTGCGATATTCTGAACTTCGAACAACGCTAGGTGCTTGATCACGGATCACCTTAAGCAATCTTGGTGTTGTTGTAAGAATATGATAGCGTAGAATTTCGTTTCCTGAAATCTGTATCAACATTTTAAATGTATCCATATAATAAAACTCGCTCGATAGTATTGTCCTTAAGCGGTTGATTTTGGTATGAGCAAAGAGATCGGGATTTTTTAACGAGTTATTCAAGATATAGTTACGAAGGACTTGTTGTCGCAAATTATTGACAACCAGATAAAAAGATGACTGACTTAGGTACATTCCCCCGACAGGATGTGTCTTATATGGAACTGGCACAACGAACTTACTAGGGTCATCAGCTTCAAATCTAGCATACAAAGTTTCATAATCGTCCAAAAAAGAAGCACCCAACAGGGTAGACACATCTCCTTTAGAATTTAAATAATTTTCAATTCTAGCTTTAAGAATTTCAGTTGTTGGTGGTGAATCATTGAAAGATCCATCAAATATTTGCCAGTTAGTCGCATCAAATGTTGGTGCTTCATTCTTCAAATTTTGAAATAAATCTTTGAATGTAGATCCAGAATTTTCATTCTCTGCTACTTTTGAAATTGAAAAATATCTTATGGTCGTCACTGACCTAATAGCAATTCTCTGGGTAGTAAGTTTTACCAACAAAGAACGAAGCATTTCATTTAATAATGACTCTCTCACTTATCCCAAGAAAATTCACAAGAAAATGGTGGTTACAACAAAATTTGGTATGACCCTAATCATGTGACAACTAACATGAAGCAAATCGTTTTTTTAAACGGCTGATTCTATGTTCAAATATGACCATATGTATTCGAAGAGAAAATAAGAGACATTCGTAATGAGAGTGTTCCTATGGCTAAGTTATCCAATGATTTATTTCTAACAGAAATATTATATATTATCTACCTCGCATGACAAAACATTGCATTTGGAGTGTTTTGGTTAGCGTGGCACGGTAGATATGTGGAACCCCCAAAAACAACGCCAAAATAATAAAAATAAAAATTCCCTATTTATTACACCTTTTTCCTTCTTCTTGTCTTCTTCAACACACTCTATTGTTAGAATACTTTTTTATCACTACAGGAATTTACTGTTTGGTATTAAATTTTTTTAACATAATATTTTCATACGAACTATCAAAATCTGCCATTCTGATTTTTACAATATCTGCCAGGCTACTCTGATCCAACAGAGTTAAACTGGTTTCGGTTATATTCTCATTCCATTAGATACTGCTACTAAGTAGAAATTAGGATTTTGTAATTATGTTCCCAACAATTAAAATAAATAAACCCTTTTACAAAATAAACGATTGATCATCAATTACACTATTGAAAGGATTTGAGAAGTTATTTATATCTCCACTGGGTATATTTGTTTATATTTAACAGTTTTTGACTATGGATGTTAACTAAGCGCACAGTTGTTAATATTTAAACAAATTTTAATATTCACATATCTCATAATTTTTTTTTAATATTTCTTGTTTATGTTACTTTGACCAACATCCTTTTGACATTTTGGTTTTATTTCTAATGTTCTTAGAATTGTTATTGGCTCAGATAAATTTTTAAAGCAACTTCCATTTACTTGGAATAAGATTATATTTATATTTTTCTTGTCTGATGTGTATTTTTATTTAAGATTTTATCTATCACATCCCTCTACGCATTTTGTGTCATATTACTATCCAATACTTTTACTGGGTTTAGTGCTTATTCAACAATTATTAATGGATATTATTATTTCACATTATTACTACCTATATTTGTTGGCAAAAATTAGGAGATCAAGTTTTAACAAGCAAAGATAGAGAAAAATAAACTTAGAGAGAGTTTGACAGATGAAATGAGAAAAGAATAAAAAATGAGGTATAATAGAAAACAACAAAAGAAGTCGCATAGATTATTTTAAGAAGGGCAAAATGTCGTCCTGAAAATTTAACTAACTTTTGCTATTATTATGAAAATACCTTGTTACTTGTTGATAATATTCTCTGTCTTTTTTTCTCTTGCTATTATGTTGTGTGGATTTACAATCCTATTCAGTTTGTGCATAAAATTGTAACTTGACCCTCTTGTATCCCAGTCATCCCGGCTACTGGTCTATTCAACCCTTGGTAATTGTGATTATTTATCTGGATGACAATCACACTGAAGACAATAATGTACTAACATCTCTTTGTGGATCATTATTATACAATCAATACAGATATCTTTGTTCCTGTTATCATTCTTGTAAATGATGGGGACATTTCTCAGTGCTAAATTGTCATAGTTGATTTTATTAAAGACTGCTGTGCTTAAGTTAAGAAATTTTTTGTCAAAAAAATGCTTTTGTTTCTTTTCATTCAATTGTTATTAAAACATAGTTGAAATTATGCGCTTGTTTCTTGGGTATTTGATGATGACTATCGATATCCCTTTGTTGTCATTTGCATTTTATTTATAGTCGACACATATATTCTAAAGTTGGATATTATTTTACAGAAGAACATATTTCAATAATTGTCGTATCTATATATTATATTTCTATATATAGTTCAATTAGGGTTGTGCATTCTTACTTGAATTGAATTATATTGTATTTGGGGAAATGTTTTTCTTTATTATAGGAATACCAATTTTTTGAGATGTTGTAATATACTCCAATTCTTTTTTGCTTATTTTTTCTCACTATTTTGTATTTGTTCATTTTACTTTTCAGCTTGTACGATATTACAATTATATGCCCATGTGCCAGCCTCCCTTCAAAGTTGATTCCAAGATTTAGACTGTGGAATCACAAATCCAAATACAGATTAGGGTCCCAGGTTAGGGTCGTTGAGGTACAAGTATAGCACAAGACTGGGAGACACTTAATATAATAAGTGTAAAAGATTGTATGTTTCAAAAAGTCACTAAAGGGATAACCCTCTAACTATGAATTGTCATTATTCCTATTTTTCCTTTGCCGAAAAAACTACTTTTTAATTTCCATTATAGTAAATTACAATTATATTTCTGGAGAGACTTGTATATACCTATTTGTGTTGAATTATAAAGGACATTGACATCTCTGTATTAGTATTGACATCTATATTCTTTAAAATTAGGGTAAATTTTGATTCTCCGGCTATCATTGTAGGATGACTGGTTTGTGCAGGAAAGTTATGATATTATGGATGGGGACACAATTAATCCTTATGTGTTAATATTTCTTTAATTTCACGAGGCTTGAAAACATCTTCACTATTATAAAAACGCATGACCATTAAAATCCAACTAAAACATGTATGTACATACCTAGGCAGGTATGTAACTATTTGAGGGGCAACACTTGTGAAAAGTTAAAGGGTCCGGTTTATTAGGAAATTGCGAACTTTTAATCCGTGATTTTAGCTATATATTTGGAATGGATTACACGTAGAAAATTTGCACATATGCCATTAAATCAAAACAAAATTAAATTTGTACGTACCTACATACCTACCTAGGTATGTACATAGTATGTAAATAGACAGATTAGCAGGAGCAAGAGTTATTTCCGTCTACAAAAACAACAAAAAAATCAAGAATATATGTGTAAACAATAATAAAATTCTAGAAAACGAGTCTATAAGACCATATGGGTAGGCTTAGTACTTGATAACACTTTTGTCTTTGATATTTAAAACTTCGACATCAATGTTTCACATATATTCCACACGTCCGAAGTATCATGAGACAGCTGATAAATGAATAAATGCAATTTGTGCATACTAAATGTATGTACATTGTACATAACATGTATTTACTATAGCACTATGTATGTATGAGGATAAGTTTGATTCTCCCGATGTTCTAATCAACAAATAAGGCTGATAAATTTCAAGTGAAGTTCGCAAGGCCGACTCTACCCCTCATTTCTTTAACTAAAAATTGCTGGAATAGGAAATGAAATGCGGGGCGGAGCTACTAGAATTCGGACGTCACCATAAAAACGGGTAGGCTACCGCATGATGTTCTAAGATTTTCGAAAGGAATTCAAATAACGGATCTTGATGACATTATTCAGTGCGTTGATCATGTCACCACTTTTTCAGATTCAACAGAAATAGTGACATTGGAGGAAATTCAACTCAAATTGTTCAGAATGACTTGCAGGCCGGAGTCCGGCCGCATTAGTACAGTTCTAACCAATGAAATTCCAGTTGACATGAAGATAAAAGAATCGAATGTAAGCCATTGTTACATAGTACCACATAGTAGAATCACTTTGAAGTAGAGGTTATTTTGTACAATTAATCGATTCTTTGACTACCGATACATATACATAGTATGTACTTATGTACATACATACATACATATGTATTTGTATATATACACACATGGGATGTATGTACAATTTTAAACTGTACGGTTTACTTCAACAGATGCCGCTCTGCAATACTGGAAAAATAACAACCGTTACATAATACGTAGTACTACTATGTACTTTAGAAATAGTAAGGTATATCTGTGGTTGAACAAATTGAATATTTTACTGTAGTATAGTATTGTACTGGTGTGAGATAAATCCACTATAGCCGTAAATAGAGTCATAAAACATTCGAAAGTATTATTGTAAACATAGTCTACGTTTTATAAAAGATTTGAGTACAGAAATTATAGGTCAAAATGTGAGGTTTCTCCCTTTTTCTCGAGTATCACTGTTAATCAAAATAATCATCAGAAGTCTTTCAAGAACATACCTATGCACATACATGGACTTTTGCACTTGTTTTTATATAATTGTCAATTGTCAATATAGTTACACTACTACATATATGATACTGTGTAAAATGAATGAATTACAAACTATAGATGTAGTGGGGATTCGAAACAAATCACACAATTGTCGTTGAATAATTTCTTAGTTGATAACACTTAAATAGAAGTCATATATTATCTCTGTTAATTGTTCAACTAAATATAGTATAAATGCATATATCAAATGAAATATATATTTTTTTCCAATTTCTTTCAAATTTCTTTTATCTTTAAACTACTTGAATTGGAGTGTAAGGCTTTCGACATCTTAAAATGATTAATGATGTTATGTAATAATATCGGGCTTTGTAATCCAATGCAGAGAAAATCCAAATAAAGAAATATTATTGCATATTTTCTCCTTATATTTCTCATCGTAGCATCAATTTTGTCAAGGTACCATTGTGCATCTGTATACACATCGTGTACAAAACCCTCATGTCCTTTTAATTGAACGGAAATTTTGATAACTGTAGAAAGAAATTTTTTTATTGCATATCTTCAAGTCTTTTTTTTTTCATATAAAGGGCGTCATTAGCTCGCCTTTCAATAATTTTTTTTCCTGCTATTTCTAAGTTACCTCGCTATATTTTTCTTTTAATATACAATTTATAATGTCTTCATTTAAGCATATCTCAAGAGCCTTGACAAGGACTAACTTAGCTGCTAATGCTAGGAGATTCTACGCCTCACAAGGTCTTCCCTTGTCTACCAAAGTTCTATTGCCCAATGGTATTACATATGATCAACCTACCGGTCTCTTTATTAATAACGAGTTTGTTCCTTCAGTTTCTAAAAAAACTTTTAAAGTTGAAAACCCTGCTACTGAAGAAGTTCTTGCTGAAGTTTACGAAGCTGATACCCAAGACGTCAATATTGCTGTTGATGCAGCTGAAATTGCCTTCAAATCTTGGTCCACTATGAAACCAAGTGAAAGAGGTAGAGCCTTGTACAAATTGGCAGATTTGCTGGAAGAACATTTGGAAGTCCTTGCTTCCATCGAATGTGCTGATAATGGTAAGGCTATTGCCTTAGCTAGAGGTGACGTCACTTTGGTTTCTAAAGTGATTAGATATTATGCTGGCTTCGCTGACAAAATCACCGGTACTGTTATTGACACTAACGATGGACACTTTACTTACACCAGAAGAGAGCCTATTGGTGTCTGTGGTCAAATTATTCCCTGGAATTTTCCTCTTCTTATGTGGTCCTGGAAAATTGGTCCTGCCTTAGCTGCTGGTAATACTGTTGTATTGAAGACTGCTGAATCTACTCCTTTGTCTGCTTTGTATGCCTCCAAGTTGGCTGTTGAGGCTGGCATTCCTCCTGGTGTTATTAACATCATTTCTGGATACGGTTCTACGGGCGCGGCCATAGCTAACCACATGAAGGTTAAGAAGGTTGCTTTCACTGGTTCTACCAACACTGGTCGTGCCATTCTTAAATCTGCTGCCGAGTCTAATCTTAAGAAGGCTACTCTTGAACTCGGTGGTAAATCTCCTAATATCGTTTTTGACGATGCTGATCTTGGAAAGGCCATTGAGATGACCAATCTTGGTATTTTCTACAATTCCGGTGAAGTCTGCTGTGCTGGTTCCAGAATTTACGTTCAAGATACTATCTATGATAAGTTCCTTTCTGAACTTAAGACCAGATCAGAGGCTAACAAAGTCGGTAATCCTTTTGATCCTGAGACTTTCCAAGGCCCTCAAACTTCCAAGATGCAACTTGAGAAAATTCTTAACTACGTTGAAATTGGTAAGAACGATGGTGCTCGCTTAGTTACTGGTGGTGTCAGACTTGACCGCCCTGGTTATTTCATTGCCCCTACTGTCTTTGCTGATGTCAAGGAAGATATGCAAGTTGTTAAGGAAGAAATCTTTGGTCCCGTTGTTACTGTTTCCAAATTTTCTTGTGTCGATGATGTTATTGAGAAAGCCAACAATTCCGAATACGGTCTTGCAGCTGGTATCCACACCACTAATGTCCATAAGGCGATTGATGTATCAAACAGATTGAATGCTGGTACCATTTGGGTAAACACTTACAACAACTTCCATGAGGCTGTTCCATTTGGTGGTTATGGCCAATCAGGTATTGGTAGAGAAATGGGTGAACAAGCCTTAGAGAACTATACTCAATACAAGGCTGTTAGAATGGCTATTGAGAAGAGATAAAAGAAAATTGAAAGAGCTAATAGAAAGAAAGAAAAAATGTCCCACTATGGAGACATTTTAAACGTAATGATTTAAATGGTTAAAAAAAATGGCTAATATCTGGGTCATAGGAAAATTAAATTTTTCTAATATATTATTTTAAAAGTGATAATTTTTTAATTAATTAACAACGATTTTGAATACAAAGAGCAACCTTTGTTATTATAAGATTTTTACTTACTCCGTAGATATTTTTCTAGATGAAGAATTTTGTACTACTATCTGTGAGTCCTATCTGCTAATTGAATACACGTGTAAAGCCAAGTTTAATTATCCCAGATTAGTTTGGACTCTCCAAATATTAAAGTTTTCTTAGGGCAACCGGAACAAACTTTTTAAGCCCTAACCTTAATGTGTTGAAGATCAATTCTGTACATAACAGAGATCTCTTATACAGCAATTCATTACATCGTACATCAAATATATTTACATACATATATTTTTTAACAAATTTTGTAAAACTCTGAAGATCAAAAATTTGCAAATTTCAACAAAATTTATCAATCTTATTCTATTAATTTTTAACAGAAATAATGCATATATATATGTATGCACATACCTACTGTTCTATATCTTACACTTGAGATATAGAACGCAACT
Organism: Geotrichum siamense (nom. inval.); assembly: GCA_030568955.1. Taxonomy (NCBI): domain Eukaryota; kingdom Fungi; phylum Ascomycota; class Dipodascomycetes; order Dipodascales; family Dipodascaceae; genus Geotrichum; species Geotrichum siamense (nom. inval.). Next base: position 2,525 of record JAJMJJ010000185.1, on the reverse strand, counting down.
CAACTTTTGATACATTTATCCAATTCCACAATTATTAACACTACAAGTTTCTTCTCCTCACTCATTATATTATCATTTTATGATTACCTTTTTATTACAAATCATGTCTTATTATTACACTATTACTCACCATTGTTATCTACAATTTACGCATTTCTTCGGATTATTTTTACAGGTCTGTTTTAGTTTCATAAATACCATTATTTTCCTGATTTTGAGATCTTTTATCAAGGAACACAATTCTGTATAATTTTCTTTTTATTAAATAAGTACGACGGAACACTTATATAGCTTCTTTTTCTCTACATTACTTTATTATCAATTCACAATTAACACCGAGGATTATCGTAACAGTTTAAACAAAGCGTGTTTCAAGATATTCTACACCCCCTAACTAGGTAGGTATGTATGTGTGCACATGTACTTAAATATATCATAAATATATCTTATAATTCAACAGACTTTTAAAATGTTTTATTGTGAATAAAAATATACAACCTGTTCACAACACAGCACGGAAATAATAATTCAATGGACTTGTATAACGGCTATGAATCAGATAAAAACACAGAATACCGTGCGAAAAGTTCAACAAATGTGGGATTCTATTCTTTCTATAGTACTAAGCGATTATCTGTTTTGATTACTTTAATAATTACCTAATAATGCGCAAAAGCCAAGGGAATCTAAAATATATATGAATATTTAATAACTAACTTGGTACATACCTACCTACCTATGTATATTATTACAAACTACAAAACTTCTCTTACCAAATGTATAATTTTTAAGTAATACTAAAACAACTGATTAGAGCTCTATACAACATCATAAAATTTAAACCATTAAATATTTTGAACATAAAATTTAATAGGAGCACTCTTTTGTAAAGGTTTGATAACTTTTGTCTTTACTCCATCAAACGAAAGTTGATCTTAGTTAGTTTTTGTATTTCACATTAAGAAAGTTTTCAACCTGTAAATTAATGACGGGCAATGTTAATAACTACTTACCTACCTCGGTACCCACAAACTGTTGTCTAATTACATAAGAACTATGCTTTACATAAAAGTATTGACAACTCAAAAGATAGCGCAAATTTCTAAATTTACTGTCACTAATATTAAACAATCAGTACAGTTGCAGATCACCACTAAATAGCACACACTTTATGGCCCTGATAGAAATATCATATTTTAAGTGTTAAAACGACATGCCTCAGCCTAGAACATCTGAGTTACCACGAACTCTATGTTTCCAACGGAATGACTCTATTAACTATACTCATAATTACCATTAAATTTTGGTATGTTAAACAAAACATTGAAAGACTCTACTAATATATTTATGACAGTTTAATTTAATCTGACATATAAACTCCAAAGCATGTGAAAACATTTTTTCTATATAATTGTATTGGGAATTCCAGATAGAAGCAGTTTATGCACAAGTTTCTTTTTTGGGGTCGTATTGGAGAATACAGGGTTAAATGATAACCCAATATGTCATAACGCCAAGTTCAAACTGTCGGAATTAATGCACCCTAAACCAATTAATATGTTTTTGCCGGATAATGGATTTTCTGTGAAGGCACTGAAAATTCTTCTCCCAATCATGAACATTTGATGTCATTTCATGATTGCTGCTGCTACTATCTAGTAGTATGTGTATATGTAAATTACTTTGCTCTATTTCTATTTCTAGCCAATCATTCAAGGGAATAATGGGTAGCAACAACAAAGAAAAAAGGGGCATCAACCCCTCATAAGAAAAATTTACGGGGTATTTTCTGTAGCAGCAGCAAATCGAAATCTTTGAGATCACATTTTCTCGCCCACTCGGACGGAGTTTTGTATCTTTTCCTTTTAAATCATATCAAAATGTTGTTTTCTAACCTATCAAAAAAGAGTAGTTGATGATGAATTTCAGAAATTTTTTTCTTGACGTTCAACTCTGGAACATCTCTGGATTCCCGAAACACACACATCCGATATTTTCATACTAAAATGCACTATGTATTTTCATAGATTTATTGTTGTTTTTTTTAATTCGTTTTCTTTCCAGACATTTTCCCGAATTCAATTAAATAGAACAGACCACATGATCAAGTGGAATGTCTTTTTCCAACAGAAAGTTACGTAACCATCCCCTCCCTCCAGTTGTTATTCATTTCCTTTTGCCCCGTGGTTTTATAATAATTGCATATGTGCAACAGTATAGCCTTTCAAATTTCAATATCCTTATAAATTCCATTTACGTTGTGTTTATAGATGCTTGTACAGATTAAAGTTTCATTTCCCCACTGAAACAAAAATTTTTTGGGGGGAAAAAAATAAATTCCCAGGAAAAACATCTCGTATCCGCATGTTACGTAAAGATTTAATCATTTGGTAATACAATTGGCGTTGGATTGTTTGATAAAACTTATTTACTCCTAAATACATTGTGTATACACACATGTGTTTGTATTCTCTGCGTGCCATAGCAACTGCGGAGAATCTTTTTTATACGTTTCTCCGTTATTT